>CAUYUJ010020059.1:647296-845662 GCA_963575745.1 Prorocentrum cordatum | reverse complement strand
GTAGTGGTAGTAGTAGTAGTAGTAGTAGTAGTAGTAGTAGTAGTAGTAGTAGTAGTAGTAGTAGTAGTAGTAGTAGTAGTAGTAGTAGTAGTAGTAGTAGTAGTAGTAGTAGTAGTAGTAGTAGTAGTAGTAGTAGTAGTAGTAGTAAGTAGTAGTCGTAGTAGTCGTAGTAATAATAATAGTAGTAGCAGTTGTAGTCGTAGTTGTAGTGGTAGTAGTAGTCGTAGTAGTAGTAGTAGTCGTAGAAGTAGACGTAGTAATAGTAGTAGTCGTAGTCGTAGGCGTAGTCGTAGAAGTAGTAGTCGTAGTAGTAGTAGTAGTAGTAGTAGTAGTCGTAGTAGAAGTAGTTGTAGTAGTCGTAGTAGGAGTAACAGCAGCAGCAGTAGTAGTAGTAGTAGTAGTAGTAGTAGTAGCCGTAGTAGTAACAGTAGCAATAGCAATGTCAGTAGCAGAAGTCGTAGTAGTAGTAGTAGTAGTAGTAGTAGTAGTAGTAGTAGTGGTAGTAGTAGTAGCAGTAGCAGTAGCAGTAGCAGTAGCAGTAGCAGTAGTAGTAGTAGTGGTAGTAGTAGTAGTATTACTAGTCGTAGTAGTATTAGTAGTAGTAGTAGTAGTAGTAGTAGTAGTAGTAGTAGTAAGTGGTAGTAGAACTAGTAGTAGAAGTAGTAGTAGTAGTAGTAGTAGTAGTAGTAGTAGTAGTAGTGCTGGTAGTAGTAGCAGTACTAGTAGCCTCGTAGTAGTAGTAGTAGTAGTAATGTAATAGTAGTAGTAGTAGTAGTAGTAGTAGTAGTAGTATAGTCGTAGTAGTAGTAGTAGATAGTAGTAGTAGGAGTAGCAGTAGTAGTAGTAGTAGTAGTAGTAGTAGTAGTGTAGTAGTGTAGTAGTAGTAGTAGTAGTAGTAGTAGTCGTAGTAGTAGTGTAGTAGTAGTAGTAGTAGTAGTAGTAGTTAGTAGTAGTAGTTGTAGTAGTAGTAGTAGTAGTAGTAGTAGTAGTAGTAGTAGTAGTAGTAGTAGTAGTAGTATTAGTAGTAGTAGTAATGATAGTAAACGTAGTAACAGCAGTAGCAGCAGCAGTACCAGTAGTAGTATTAGTAGTAGTAGTAGTCGTAGAAGTAGTAGTAGTAGTAGTAGTAGTAGTAGTAGTAGTAGTCGTAGAAGTAGTAGTAGTAGTAGTAGTAGTAGTAGTAGTAGTAGTAGTAGTAGTAGTAGTAGTAGTAGTAGTAGTAGTAGTAGTAGCAGTAGCAGCAGTAGTAGTAGTAGTAGTAGTAGTAGTAGTAGTAGTAGTAACAATGAGGCACCGCGGTAGATCTGAGCCGTACCTCGCCGTCCCTGGGGGGGTGCGACTTGCGATACTGTCGCAATTGTCGAGGGTTGCTGGTGGGTCCTGCGGAGTGAGGCGCCGCGGGGACTTGAGCTGGACTTCGCCGTCCTTGGGGGGCTGCGATCTGCGACCTTGTCGCCATTTTCGAGGGCTGCTGGTGGGTCATGTGGGGTCAGGCGCCGCGGGGATCTGTGCGGGATGTCGCCGTCCCTGGGGGGCCGCGATCTGCGACATTGTCGCCACTTTCGATGGCTGCTGGTGGGTCCTGCGGGGTGAGGCACCGCGGGATCTGAGTCCGTCCCTGGGGGGCTGCGATCTGCGACGCTTGTCCCATTTTGAGGCGCTGCTGGTGGGTTGTGGGGTCAGGCGCCGCGGGGATCTGTGCGGGATGTCGCCGTCCCTGGGGGGCCGCGATCTGCGACATGTCGCCACTTTCGATCTGCTGGTGGGTCCTGCGGGGTGAGTGGGGGATCTGCGGACCTCCCCTGCGGCGAAGGGCTGCTGGTGGGTCCTGCGGAGTGCGGCACCGCGGGGATCTGAGCGGGACCTCGCCGTCCCTGGGGGGCTGCGATCTGCGACGCCGTCGCCTTTTCGAGGGCTGCTGGTGGGCCCTGTGGGGTGAGGCACCGCGGGGATCTGAGCGGGACCTCGCCGTCCCTGGGGGGCTGCGATCTGCGACGCTGTCGCCACTTTCGATTGCTGCTGGTGGGTCCTGCGGGGTGAGGCCCTCGCCGTCTTTGGGGGGCTGCGATCTGCGACGCCGTCGCCACTCTCGAGGGCTGCTGGAGGGTTCTGCGGAGTGAGGCACCGCGGGGATCTGAGCGAGACCTCGCCGTCCCTGGGGGGCTGCGATCTGCGACATTGTCGTCACGTTCGAATGCTGCTGGTGGGTCCTGCGGGGTGTGGAGCCGCGGGGATCTGAGCGGGACCTCGCCGTCCCTGGGGGGGCGCGATCTGCGACGCTGTCGCCATTTTCGATGGATGCTGGTGGGTCCTGCGGGGTGAGGCGCCGCGGAGATCTGAGCGGGACCTCGCCGTCCCTGAGGGGCCGCGATCTGCGACATCGTCGCCACATTCGAGGGCTGCTGGTGGGTCCTTCGGAGTGAGGCACAGCGCGGATCTGAGCGGGATCTCGCCGTCCCTGGGGGGCTGCGATCTGCGACGCCGTCGCTACTTTCGAGGGCTGTTGGTGGGTCCTGCGGGGTGAGGCATCGCGGGAATCTGAGCGGGACCTCGCCGTCCCTGGGGGGATGCGACCTGCGACGTTGTCGCCACTGTGAGTGTTGCTGGTGTGTCCGAGACCTCGCCGTCCCTGGGGGGCTGCCATCTGCGACAATGTCGCCACTTTCGAGGGCTGCTGGTGGGTCCTGCGGGGTGAGGCACCGCGGGGATCTGAGCGGGACCTCGCCGTCCCTGGGGAACTGCGATCTGAAACGCTGTCGCCATTTCGATGGCTGCTGGTGGGTCCTGCGGAGTGGGGCACCGCGGGGATCTGAGCGGGACCTCGCCGTCCCTGGGAAGCTGCGATTTGCGACATTGTCGCCACGTTCGAGGGCTGCTGGTGGGTCCTGCGGAGTGAGGCATCGCGGGGATCTGAGCGGGATCTCGCCGTCCTTGGGGGTTGCGATTTGCGACGCCGTCGCCACTTTCGAGGGCCGCTGGTGGGTCCTGCGGAGTGAGGCGCTGCGGGGATCTGAGCGGGACCTCGCCGTCCCTGGGGGGCTGCGATCTGCGACATGTGCCGCCGCTTTCGAGGGCTGCTGGTGGGTCCTGTGGAGTGAGGCACCGCGGTGATCCTCCCCGCCCTTGGGGGGCTGCGATCTGCGACGCCGTCGCCACTTTCGAGGGCTGCTGGTGTGTCCTGCTGAGTTGGGGATCTGAGCGGGACCTCGCCGTCCCTGGGGGGCTGCGATCTGCGACACTCGCCACGTTCGAAAGCTGTTGGCGGGTCCTGCGGAGTGAGGCACCGCGGGGATCTGAGCGGGACCTCGCCGTCCCTGGGGGGCTGCGATTTGCGACGCCGTCGCCACTTCCGAGGGCTGCTGGTGGGTCCTGCGGGGTGTGGCGCCGCGGGGATCTGAGCGAGACCTCGCCGTCCCTGGGGGGCTGCGATCTGCGACGCCGTCGCCACTTTCGAGGGCTGCTGGTGGGTCCTGCGGATTGAGGCACCGCGGGGATCTGAGCGGGACCTCGCCGTCCCTGGGGGGCTGCGATCGGCGACGCTGTCGCCACTTTCGAGGGCTGCTGGTGGGTCCTGCGGAGTGAGGCGCCGCGGGTATCTGAGTGGGACCTCGCCGTCCCTGGGGGGCTGCGATCTGCGACATTGTCGCCACTTTCGAGGGCTGCTGGTGGGCCCGCCACTTTTGAAGGCTGTTGGTTGCTCCAGGGGACCTTGCGTCTTCCTTAGCGGCGCAGGGGTTCACTTAGTTATTCCGGATTCTATAACAAAGTGGGGGGGGTCACATTCGGCGGGGGGGTCTAATTTGAGTTGTCTTGGAGGGATCGGGCGGGTCTGGGCAAAGGGCCGCCCTTTGATGGATAGTCTGGGGGGTCTAAAACTTCTCGTCCGGGAGGGTTGTGACCCCCTCCCTTTTATTACGAAATCTGGAGTACACATCGTGTGTCCCTTGATTGGGGACCTGCGAACTTTTCGAATGCCGCTCGCAGAAATAGATGCGTCCATGTCACGTCGCCGCCTTCTCGTCAAATCTCCCAAGCTACTCCTGCCCCGCATTGTGCAGGGGTGGGGTCGTCAGGCTAATTTATGGGCGGGCCGAACAAAACAGCAACACATACCAAACACAACTGGACCTCTGGACTAGGTGGTCCGTGTTTTTTTGGTTTCGTGGGATCTTCCCCCCAGGCCCCGGCCGTCAGATGAAGCTGGCAGCACCAGGGACCCTTGGCGCCAGGAACCGTCGGGAGCACCTCCACCTCTCCTCCCCCTCGTCCTCCTCCTCCTCCTCCTCCTCCTCTTCCTCCTTCTCCTCCTCCTCCTCCTTCTCCTCCGCCTCCGCCTCCTCCTCCTCCTCCTCCTCCGCCTCCTCCCCCCCCGAGGAGGAGTTGAAAAGGAGGAGAGGGGGCGTTGTTGTTTCCCTCGGCCATTCCCCCCCTGGCCCAGCCCCCAGAGGAAGCTGGCAGCGCCAGGGACCGTGAAGGGTTTCAGTAGGAGTCACGGTTCCTTCCGTGGGGGATTTCAGTATGATGTGTTGTGCCGTGGATATCACAAGAGGATTCCTTCTGTGTAGAAATTCCATCTGAGCTCGCTTGGTAATCTCAATGTGGGATCCTCTTCTACCTCCTCCTCCTCCTCCTCATCCTCCTTCTCTTTACCTAGGGACAGGACAAGGAAGGAACCCCGGAAGTGAAGGGGAGTGACCGACTGCCCACATCGCCATCACGTTCTATAATGAGGGAGAGGGCTAGGCAGCAACTTCCTCCTCCTTCTCGAGGGCAGGGAAGAAACGCAATGCCCACCTCCTCCTCCTCATCCCCCTCCTTCCTGAAGGAGGGTTGGCGGAAATACTCGTCCCATCTTTGTTGAGGGGAACATAACAGGCGGAACCACCTCCTCCGCTTTTTTGAAGGACGAGGGAGGCACGGAACCTCCATGTCCCCCCGCGGGAAATGAAGGATAAGGCATTTGCCCTTCCATTTCCTTCACTTTCTGAGGAAAAGGAAAGGGAAGAAACTTCACCCTCCTCACGTTCCTGACTATCCTCTTTTTCCTCCTCCTGTTCCTCCTCTCTCTCCTTCCTGAGGGAAAAGGAAGGATCATAACCGCCTCCTCACCACCTGCTCGCCTTTCCTGGGGGACAAAGGCGGGGGGACACCTGCACCTCCTCCCTTCAGAGGGAAAGACAATGGAAGGCACCTCCTCATCCTCGTCTTTCCTGAGGGGGAGGGAAGGGAAGGAACCTCCTCTTCCTCCCTGAAGGAAGAGAAGGACACTGACCCCCGCCTCATCTTCATCCCTCTCCGTCCTGAGGAAGAGGGAATGGACCGAACCCCCTCCTCCTCCTCCTTTCTGAAAGAAGGAAAGGGATGGGATGTTGTTCTCGCCACCTCATTCCTGAGGGGGAAAAGGAGGGAAAGGAGGGAGGAACCTCCACATCCTCCATCCTGAAGGACAGGAAAGGGAAGGAAGCCTCCCACCCTCGCCCTCCATCCTGGAGGAGGGGGAAGGGAATCCAACTTCTCCTCCTTCCTGAGAGGAGGTTATGAACGTCACTTCCTCCGCCTCCTCATCTTCCCCCTGCGTACGGAAAGGGAATGGACAAATGCCGTTTTCGATTCTGAGGGCGCGACACGGGGCGGAACCACCTCCTCATATTCCTTCTTCGGGAGAAATGAGGAAAGTATCCTCCACGTCCTCCCTCCTGCGGGAAGGGAGGGAGAATATACCTGTTCATGTTTATCCCCCTTTTCCTTCCTGAGGATGGCGGAAGGGAAGGAACCGCCCCCTGTTCATGAGGGAAGGGAAGCAACAGAACCCCCTTCTCTTCTTCCTCAGCCTCTTCCTGTCCGAAGGAAAGGAAAGGGAAGAAACCTCCTTCCTGAGGGCGCAAGAAGGGGCGGAACCACCATTTCCTTTTTTTTTCTGAAGGGAAAGAGAAACAACGGAACCTCCACCTTCTCCTCGCGAGCGAAAGGAAAGGCAAGGCATCTCAACGTCCTCCTTTCTCCTGGGGGAGAAGGAAGGAAAGAAACCTCCTCCTTGCTGAATGAAGAGAATTGTTGTTGTTCACCGCCTCCTTCCCGAGGGAGAAAGGAGGGAAGGAACTTTCGCGTCCTCCATTCTGCAGGACAAGGCAGGGAAGGAACCCTCTCATCCTCGCCCTCCTCCCTGAAGAGGGAAGCCATGGAACCTCCTCCTTCCTGGGAGGAGTGTAGGAAAGTCGTTTCCTCCTCCTCCTCAGCATCCTCTTGCCCGATGGAAAAGGAAGGGAAGGAACTGCCTTTTCCTTCCTGAGGGCGCGACGAGGGGCGGAACCGCATCCCCCCCCTTCCTGAGGGAGAGAAGAGCGAAGGTTCCTCCACATCCCCCGTCCTGCGGAAAACGAGAAAGGAGACTTGTTGTTTCTGCTCCTCCTTTCCTTCTCGGGAAAGACGGAAGGGAAGGAATCGCTTCCTGCTTCTTGAGAGGGGGAAAGTGACGGACCCCCCTTCTCCTCCTCCTCCTCAGCTTCTTTTTGCCTGAGGGAAAAGAAGGGACGGAACTTCTTCCTCAGGGCGCGAGAGGGGGCGGACCCGCCTCTTCCTCTTTCCTGGAAGAAGAGAGAATGAACGGAACCTCCACCTCCCCCTCGTGAGCGACTGGAAGGGGACCTCCTCGTCCTCCTCCTGAAGGACTGCCACAGGGAGGAACCTCCTTCCCCTGGGTGGAAACGAGAGAGAGAGAGAGAAACGAACTTTCGTCTCCTCTACGAAGCTTTCTCCCCGCCCCATGACAATTTCTAAAACGCAGGCCCCGTTTCGCCGCCGAAACTGGGCAAACCACCCCGACCCCTCAGAATTGGAGTTTATTCGGCGGCACGTGAAGTTTATTAAACAACCCTGCCCTCTTCGACGCCGTCCTTGGATGCGTTTACTACCCGGCGTCGCTTGTCGGAACGCTCATTGTGAGGGTGAGATATCTTATCTCTGGGATCAGAGCCTTGATCGATTCAGCTCGTTCATGCGCCGCGCTCGCCGCTCCGGTGCCCTACCGCAACGTGGCTCCTGCGGCGGCAGGCTGGCGGATGTTCGGGATGAGCGCCCTGAGCGAGAGCGGCGACGAGGACGGCCAGTGAGAAGAGCAACTTTTCTCTCAGGGTTCCGTTTGCAGAGTAGGAGGAAAAGGAGGACGATGAGGAGGAGGAGGAGGAGGGGGAGGACGAGGACGACGGGGGCCAGCTGAGAGGCGGAGGAGGAGGACGAGGAGAAGGAGGAGAACGCGGAGGAGGAGGAAGAGGAGGAGATGGACATCGATGAAGAGAACTCAGGATCAAGGTTCATGCGCGTTTTGCGTCCTATGTTGGTCCTCTGGCGGTCATCGGGGAGGGGTATGACGACGCGAGGGACGAACTGAGGAGGTGGGGTACGAGTAGCCGGACGAGGCAGGGGGCACGTGATGATGAGGACGAGGCCTGTGAGGATGAGGGTGAAGAGAAGCAAGAGGAAGAGAATGCGGATATGAACAATGAGAAGTGCGCGCGCAAGGCATGCGGATACGTTTTGGGGGGGGCGGGGGACAGGAGGGAACGACGCAAGGATGAATGATGAAACAGGGAGGGAGGACGGGAATACAGCAGGAAGAAGCGAAGAGGAAGATATCAAGGGAAAGCGTAGAGGGATGAATTTGCAGGGAGGAGGAGGAGGAGGAGGACACGAACAGGAATATGGAATCTTGTGGGTGGAAAGATCCGAGTCGTCGCGCCTATTCCAGTCCGTTTTCGGAGACGGCATTTTACAATTTTCTTCCCAATTACATGTTATCAACTTTGCCCTTCCCTAGGACATCACAGGGTTGGATTTCGGAGAAGACTTGGCGATGATGGCCGCCCGCGAAATCGCCACAATCCGTATTGCCACCGTGAAGCCCACACAGTGAATTATTGCACGGTGGACGTGTAAGCTATGTGGTGCAAGCTACGTGGTGCAAGCCACTTCGACTGTCTTGAAGCTGTCCTCTCCACTGCTCGTGCAAACATCCCACCCTCCCACCCGCAACTTGGTCGCAAGACATCTTCAGACAAGACCGTGACGGTAGGTATTGCGTGGCACTTGGCCACGACACCGATACCGACGACGACAGCGACATCGACGACGACGGCGCCGCCGACAGCGACTGCGACGACACCGACGACGTCTCCAATGTTTTCGACGACGACAACGACGACGACGACACCGACGACGTCGACAACGACGCCGACGACGACGACGAAGACGACGACGACGTCGCCAACGGAGACGACGACGAGGGAGGAGAAAAAACGACGACGGCGACAACGACGACAACGACGATGGAGGAGGGAAGACGGCGACGACGCCAACGACGAAGAAGGAGGAAGGACGGCGACGCCGACGACGACAACGACGAGGGAGGAGGGAAGACGACGACGATGACAACGACGACGAAGACGACGACGACGGCGACGAAATAGGAGGGACGACGACGAGACGCCGACGACGGACGACGACGACGAGGGAGGAGGATAACGACGAGGGAGGAGTGAAGACCACGACGACGACGACGACGACGACGACGACGACGACGAAATAGGAGGGACAACGACGAGACGCCGACGAAGACAACGAGGGAGGAAGGACGACCACGGCGACAACGACGACGGAAACGACGACGACGCCAAAGACGACGAGGAAAGACAGAAGACGACGACGGCGACGACGACGACGACGACGACGAGGGAGGAGGGAGGACGACGACGACGACGACGCAAGAGCGCGCGCGCACAGTTTTGTTGAAAACCCGTGTTGCGAAACCTTGTGTTTTTGTAGGTTTTTTGGACGCACGATTTCGAAATTCTTCCGAAACCAAAAAGGTTTTTGAAGGAATTCGGCATACGCCCGCGACGACGCGCGCGTCTGCACTTCGTCCCGTTATTTTGCAGAGGATTCTCGCGACGGCACACGCGCAAGAGCGTTCGACAGATTTCGACATGCGCGCGCGAAGCCCGTTTGGTAGCATTTTGTGAAAATCTTGGAAAACCGATGGGTTCCTTAAGATTTCGCAAGAGCTCGCGGGTAAGTTTTTTTTTTTGTTTGAATCAGTGTTGCGAAACCATGTGTTTTTATATGTTTTTTGGGGCATTCAATTTTGAAATCTCTCCGGAGCCGAAGGTTTTTGAAGGATTTCGGCATGCGCGCGCCACGACGCGCGCGTGTGCACTTCGTCCCGTTTTTTGCAAGGGATTCGTGAAAAAGTGCTATGTTGGAACAACAATTGTCACCGCATAGTGTTTTTTACAAGGGAACCGCAGGGGGGGGGAACCCGGCTTGGCTGGGATGGTATGAATTCATATGTAGGATGGACATGTGGTCATAATCATATGTAATTTACAGCACGCGCGGGGAAACCGATAAGTCCGGGGAGGGGGGTAGAATCTATTAGTCTTTTAGAAAGGAGAATCTACGTGGTGCAGTATAGGTGGTGCAAGTTTTGTAGTGCAAGCTACGCGTTGCAATCCATGCGTTACAAGCCATGTGGTGCTAGTTCTACGGTGTCAGCTATGCGGTGGCGAGGTATGTGTAAGCTCTGCGTTGTAAGCTATGTGGTGCAGTATATGTGGCGTAAGCTGTGTGATTGGAGCTTTTGTGTCGCTCTTTCCACAAACTCCCGTTCTGATGCTCGAGGGCAGGCGGTACGCCCCCGCGGGAGCCCAGGCATATGTTCAAGATAGTACACAAGGCAAGCGCCACGCCTGCTGGCCCACTCGCGGCGCTCTCTCTGCTGGGGCGAGCGGCCATAGGGCTTGCAGGCCACCTAATCCGCCCTTGACGTCCTCCACGAAGTCCCCGAAGGCCATCGCCACGTCCTTGGGCCTGCTTTTGGCCTTGCCGCCCCGCACTTCCGTGTCGAAGCGGACGACCGCGGCCTCCGAGCCCGAGTTGTGCACTCGGCCAGCTCGCCCAAACGTAGTGCCCGCCACCACCCGCACCCTCGCGCCCAGCAGAGCGGCCTCGCGGCACTGCCCGCAGCTCCGCCGGCCGAGCGCACCGAGGGCGCCTCGACCAGCTCCGCCGCGGCCGCTCCGCCCGCCGTCTCGCCGCCGAGCGAAGCTCCAGGCGAGTCATGGGCAGGGGGCGAGCGCGCCCCAGCAGCCGCTCCGCCAGCTTCAAGAAGCTGCTCCGCCGCCGCCGCGGGCTCCCGCCTCCGCCTCCGCATCCGAACACCTCGTCGTCCATGTCGTCGTCTTTGCCTGGCCCTGCAGCGTCAGCATCCGCCGCGCGAGGAGGCCGGCAGCCATCACCTGCAGCTCCAGCCTCCGAACGCCCAGCCCGACTCGCCTCCGCAACGCAACGCAACACTCCGCCGTCGTTTCCGCGGCGACTTCCGGATCTGGAGCACGATCTTCCTGGCCAGCCTCCACAGCTCCAGCGTTCGGGGGCGGAAAAGAGGGGGGTGATGACTAGGGGGGGGTAGATATCATGGCGGGGGCCGTGATATCTCCCCAGATTTCATGGCGCCTCTTCTTATTTCATTACGTCCCTGGCCCCGCCGCTGGGCCGCGCACATGCCGCCGGTCATGATTTGCACCCCCCCCTCTTGGACACCCCCCTCTTGGCCGCTCCCGAAGCGTCCGCAGGCGGCTTCGGCCGCGGCGCCGCCGGCCTGCCGTCCTGCAGACACGGCGGCTCGCGCCGACACGGCCGCCGTGCCCCGCGGCGCCTGTGCCTTCCACCGCCGCACGGGCCCTGCGGCCGCCACGGGTGCGGCCGCGTCCACGCCAGCCATCGCTCCTCTTAGCACCACGCGCACCCGCCATCACGCGGAGGCGGACGGCCGAGGCGAAGGCAGGCGATCGCTGGAGCCAAAACGGCTGTGTGGTCCAAGCTGTGCGGTGCAAGCCGTGTTTGCCAGCCTGGAACGTATCTCTATCCCCATGCTGGGCACCTCCTCGTCACGATGCCAATCTCAGGGATTCCCTCATGTTTTGAGGGCGAATCCCTAAGATTGGCATCGCCTTTTGGCGTGCCAATCTTGAGGACAGGGATACGTTCGAGGCTGGTAATGTGTGGCATAAACAGTGTGGTGTACGCTATGCGGTGCAGGCTGCGTGGCGCAAGCTGTGTGGTGCAAGCTACGTGGAGCAAGCTGTGTGGTGCAAGCGATGTGGGGCAAGCTACGTACGCGTTGCAAGCTACACGACCGCGAGCGGGGCGCCCGCGAGGCGCCCACGGGCGGGCGCCAGGCGACGCCTCGTCTCCCCCGCCCAGCGCCCGATTTGCCCACACTTTGGGCACCGAGCGAAGCTTCGGCAATTCCTCCCAGCGCTTGGCGCCTACGAGGCGCCCATTGGCGACCACCAGCCGGAATGTCCATCGCCTTGCGCCCCCTCGTACCCCTGATTTCCGCTCCTCTTCCCTCACCGTACCCTTGCAGTCCCATATCCCGTCCCGCTCCCCTGAACCCCCCACCCCTCCATCCCTTCCCGCCCTCCCGCTCCCCCTGCCCCCCTCCCGCCCTTTCCCCCCCTCCCGCGCCCTCCTCCGCTCCGCAAGCCGCATGCGAGGACGGCGAGGAGCTGTGAACCCTTTGTGCCCCGCTCTTGGCCGCTCCCAGGACGCGAGGGGGGGGGGGCTCAGTCGACTCGCCATCAGACACGGCACGTCCGCATGCTCCCTCAGGTTCGAATGAGTCTGAGTTGCTTCGCGATGTCGTCCCTCGGACTTCTTTTTGTGGCCCCTTCGCCGTCAACAGCATGGACAAGCAAGCCCCAGGCAAGAGGCCGAGACTTCTGGGCCCCAGAGACACTCAGAAGTATTGGGTCGTGGAGGCCGTGCCACCTCATCACAGCCCGCCCCCCGCCTCGCCTTCACCCCGCCCGTCTCGGAGGGGCGGGCACGTTGATGTCTGCACACACGCACTTGACCCCCGCAACTTGGAATACGACCGAAGAGGCGCCTGGGCTGCCCTGCGAGGGTCGCGGGTTTGGAGCGCCAGCGCAAGGAAACCCGCCGCAGGCGCGCAGGCGCAGAATTCTTCAAAAACAGCCAGCCCGCCGTAGGCAGTTGTTTGCAAAACAATGTGGGTGGGTCGCGGGAGAGGGTCTCGGCGTGTCGCGAGGCTCGAAAGCCATTATAAAGAACGCCGCGTGTGTCGCGGGATAGTGACGGGCATGGGTCTCTGGGTGGGTCGCGAGGCGGGTCGCGGGGGTGACGACGACAACAGTAACGCACACGGGTTTACCAACATGTTCATTGATTACGCATGCAACAAGCATCCATCAATTGTCTAGTGACCTCTGACCCATCCCGCCACCGTGCCTGGGTTTCAGGTCAGGGGCCTCTTGGATGCCCGTGGGAATCTGTTGGGATGTCTCTCAGGAGTCCCTTGAAGGCGGTTTCGGGGCCTCTCAGGGGCCTCGTGGGGCCCGAGGTGGGCCTCGTTGGGGCCCCTTGCATATGAAATCGTACCATTGCAGGCGACGTGATCGCCCCTCTTCACCCCTGCCGGAGATCACGCTGCGCACGAATTCGCCTATCTCAAATGATATAGGTTCAAGAACCCCTTGCGAAACACGGCTAAATTGCCACATGTGCGCGCAATGTCCAAAGACAAACACATTAGTATTGCAAGCATCTCAACCTAACGCATCAACACGCGCACACACACACACCTACACACATATTCATATAGATGTATATATGAGTATATGTGTATGTAATATATATATATATATATATATATATATATATATATCGGAGTAGGCTGGTGGAGGGCCCAGAACTGCTATCTCTGGTTCGCATGGGGGGCTGGGGGGCCTTGAGGGCTCCAAGAGGATTCAGAAGGGGCCCCGGACCCCCCCAGAGGCTCCCAAGCTGGCCCAAGAGGCGCCCAAAGCGCCCCAGGTTGTCTGGAAGGTGGCTGAAGAGCGCTCTGAGATGGGGCCACGAGCGCTCGAAGACAGCCCAAGACTGCTCCTAGACGGCCAAAAAGGCACTCAAGACGGTCCAAGAGGCTGCCCTCGAAGGGCAAAATCAAGCATTTCCGATGGAAAAACGTATACTTCTTGGATATATGCTTTTCAGTCCTACCAGCGGCCGCGACGGCCCCAGAGGCTCCCAACATGAACCCCAGACGGCCCAAAAGGCCCCCAAGAGGGCCCCCAGACGGCCTGAAGAGAGCTTCAAGCAGCGCAAGAGAGCTCCAGCACGGCCCAAGAGAGTGCCCAGGAACCCCGATGGCCCCAAGACGGGCTTAGGTCCCCATGACGGGCGAAGAGGGACCCGGAAAGGCCGAATTGGGCTCCTAGAGGGTCCAACCAGGATTCCCTGACGACGGTCCAGAAGGCCGCTGAGAAGGCTTCCGGGTGCCAACAAAAACATGATTTCTCATGGGAAGACGTGCTTGTCTATGATACTCGCTTCTCATGTTCCATCGGCGGCCCCAAAGGCTCCCCAAATCGGCGCCACACGGTCCACGAGGCCCCCAAGAGGTCTCCAAGACAGCCTCAAGAGAGCGTCGAGCAGCACAAGAGAGCTCCACAACAGCCCGAGAGAGTCCCCAGGGGGCCCGAGGGAGCCACCAGAGGATCCATACATGGTCGGAGAAGGCTCCATGAGGGCCCCAAGACGGCTCACCTACCCATACATGCCAAGAGGGGCTTGGGACGGGGCTTGGGACAGCCGAAATGGGCTCCCAGATGGGCCACAAAAGCCCTGAAAGGACCCCCCCACGACTGTCCAAGAGGCCGCTGAGAAGGCCCTCCTAAGGCAAAATCAAGCGTTTCTGCTTGAACAGCGTATATTTCTGGGAGCTTCGCTTTTCAGTTCTACCAGCGGTCGCGACGGCCCAAGACGTCACCAAATTGGGCCCCAGACGGCCCCAGAGGCCCCAAAGGGGGTTCCAAGATGGGCTGAAGAGAGCTGCGAGCGGCACAGAAGAGCTACAAGACGGCCCTGGAAGCCCGAGGGGGCCACCAGCGGACTCCTGCATGGTCGGAGAGGGCCCCAGGAGGGCCCCAAGACGAGCTGAGCTCCCCACGACGTGTCGAGAGGGACCTGGAGCAGCCGAAATGGGCCCTCAGACGGGCCAACAAAGGCCACAAAGGATGTCAAAGGAAGGATACGGAAGGCCCGCAGAGGCTCCAGAGACTGCCACAATGCTTCGAGAAAGGCTCACGGCACGCGTTCCAGTAGGCACCCGTGTATTGGGTGTGTTGAGGGAAGGGCGGAGGAGGAGGAGGAGGAGGACAAGGAGGAGGAGGAGGAGGAGGAGGAGGAGGAGGAGGAGGAGGAGGAGGAGGAGGAGGAGGAGGAGTTGTGATGGTGATGGTGAAAGTGATCATGGCGACGACGATGAAGATAACGGGGGTGAGGATGACAATGATGACGATGATCATATCCCTAGCTAGAACATAAGCGCGCGCGAAGCGCGCGCGATGGTTATGTGTATATATACACATATATAGATGTGTGTTTCCATCCCAGTCGTTTAGATATTTGCCCGCGTGCACGTGTTCCATCCACAGGAACACATGTGAGTTTAGCAATCTCGCCCGGCACCCGCATTCTTATCTCACCGCGCGCTGCATCTGCGTTGGTCGCGCACGGGATCGAGCACGCGCACGGCGCACGAATCCGTCGCAGATCTTACAATGCGTGCCACGCGCGCGCCGCCTCGCGCGCGTGCGGAAATCAGTCAAAACCGTTATCATTCGGAGCATTTCAAGGTCGAGCTCTTCAAACACGTATGACATGCCAAGTGGTTTTCAACACAACGGTTGCCTGCATTCCTGAATTTCGGCGCGCGAGCAAATCCTCACCATCACCCGCATCAGCGCCATCGCATCACCGCCGTTATCGTCATCGCCATTCGCCGGCATTGCCGCCAGCATCGGCCAATTACTTTCATCACCGACACGTAGACACCGTCGTCATCATCACCATCATCATCAACAACATCAACTTCAGCAGCATCGGCGTCACCATCATCGGCGCAGCCAATGGCCGTGCCGCCGTCGCCGTCACCATCGCCACCGCCATCCCTATTTTAGGCAGTTCGCGTAAGCCCACCTGCCCATCCAGAAACGATGCCCAGACGAGTTGCCTTGATATGGGATGTGGAGGAGCGTGCAGTGGAATAAAGGACCGGGTAAGAAATCATACCCCAAAGGGGAGGGTGTAGGAGTTCCAGTTACAGTTGCAGTAAACAGCGCGTTTACCAAGAGCAATCCTGCGCGCACAAACACGATCTCAGCCGCTCACCGGGACGCTCATACCCGACTTGGGGTGGAGCCCGCGAGACAAACGGGAGAGAGCCTCCCGACCTTTACCAGTGGGCGGCCCACACTCTGAAAGCAGTTTCCTCGGTGGTTCAACCCCGCACGCCCCGCACGTCAAACGGTGCAAGACACCGCGCGCCACGGCCAGGACGTGGGAGGGGTCGCCCGAGGGACCAACGGGATGACCCGAGGGGTCCCCCGCCGCTGTTGAACTTCGGCAGTGTCCAAAGGCTCCGGGGGGGGGGCCCTCGGCCCGCGGTGGCGCCCAGGAGCAAGGGACCCGGGGGAAAGCTCAGACAGGCGCGTGCGCACACGCGGCCAGAAGGCGGGCAGGGCCCCCTCGCGCAAGAGGGAGCCGTGACATCGGGTACAGTTCAATCTAGTCGATTCGAGTTGGGGGTCATGTCCAGCGGAGAAGAGGCGCCTGCGTCGGGTTTCGAGAAAGGTGACCCCCGAGCGTCGCCTCGCAGCCCGCATATCCTGATAATGATTCACCTCACGCTGACATGTCAAAACAACGTCCCGCTGGATATCCAGCAGGCAAAACACCGTCTTCTCCTGAAGGGCGTCGGCCGCATGGATGGAAGAACCGTTTCGGCCGACACTTGACTTTTCCTCGCTCCTTCATTCTCAGAAAAGGTCCGCGGCAGCATTCACTAAGCATTCCACCGAGGAGAGTTACATACTCTCTACCATCACTTGGGTCGGATGGAACTTGGTCCAGCGGAGATTAACCTTGCCTGCACGCACCTTGCGACGGTCCCACGGCAACACCCATAGGTCAAGCACGGAGCTCTTGCTACGGATGAGTTCCTCAGGACTCTTACGACATCAACGGCAAACAGGGAAGCAGTCCGTCAATAGCAGGGTGTCTCTTTCAGTCATCAGCGGCACTTGCAAAAGGGCGAACGTCTCCGCCGTGGGAGAACTCTTGGTTGCTGACGGGAGGGTCCCAAAAACTCCGCCAGCAACCTCCCGCTCAGTCACGTGGAGCATCACGGCGCTCCATCCACACCTCTTCCGCACCCAGTCCTTCGTTTTCTTCCCCCCAGATCCGTCGATTCCCCAGACTCCCCCACGAACCACAGGCACCCCCTGCAGGACTCGAGAGACACAGTGGGGGGCCTCAGGCACGGGGAGCCCACGCACAACCCGATCGAGGGACATCAGGCCGCGGAGCCAAATGGAGGGAAGGCGGTCGCTCTCCTGGATCGCAGTCGGGGTGCAACTAGCTGTGGCCTACATGGCCGAGGAGTCGAGCTGCCCATTGCACGGACACTCTCGAAAGCGGTGCAGCGGGGTCTCGGTCTCGTTGGCCACGCCGCACCGCTGGCACGATCGATTGGAAGCATAGGCCGCCTCAGAAAGGAGGCTTTCAGTCCAGAGCCCCCCGATCAACGCATTACGCAAAATCGCTTGGGACTCAGAATCCAGTTCATGACCGAACTTCTTCAAGAGTTGTTCGGCCCCAGTCTCGGGGGGGGACAGAACCCCCACCCTGACACGTTAATTAGTGAATTGTCCGTTTTCGGTTCTCGAGAGGGCGCCGCGGCCGTCATTTTTTAGGCTTTCGCCCGCCAGGTTTGGGCCCGAGGTCGTTTTCGCTAAACCTCGTTTTGCTAAAGGGGGTTCTGTCCATCCCCGACTGTCATGCCCACCCCCAACCGGACCCCTTCCCCCAGTTGGTGCTGAGCAGCTTTGCCCCCAGACCCACTCATCGCACGCAACCTTGAGCGCCCGCCACAAGAGGAACAGACAGTCACGTTTGTCAAGGTCCCGGGGGGAACCATACCCATCATGCCAGAGATCGGGGGCGGAAAAGAGGGGGGGGATGACTAGGGGGGGGTGGATATCATGGCGGGGGGCATGATATCTCCCCAGATCTCATGGCACCCCTCCTTCTTTCATTACGTCTCTGGCCCCCGCGCTGGGCCGCGCACATGCCGCCGGCCATGATTTGCACCCCCCCCTCTTGGAACACCCCCCTCCTCCTCCTCCTCCTGTTCCTCCCCCTCCTCCTCCTCCTCCTCCTCCTCCTCCTCCTCCTCCTCCTCCTCCTCCTCCTCCTCCTCCTCCTCCTCCTCCTCCTCCTCCTCCTCCTCCTCCTCCTCCTCCTCCTCCTCCTCCTCCTCCTCCTCCTGGCCGCTCCCGAAGAGACGTGGGGGAAGCGGGGGGTCCAGCCACGATCAAGCCGGGCAGCTACCGCGCATCGAGGACGGGGCCGCGCGCCCGCCGCCACCGGCAGCCCGCGAGGGTCCACAAGAAGACGTCGACGGCGGAGACCCAGGCCTCTGAAACTCGCATTCTGTTGGCAGCCTGCAGCTATGCTAAAACGACGCGAAGATCGGGACAAAATCGGATCGGGATAACTCGAAATCTCTGAGGATCGGCGGGTTTGGAGGATGTATTGGGCGCCGCGGCCGCTCCGGAGCGTTCCGGAACGCTCTGAGAGCGCTCCGGAACGCTCTGGAGCGATTCATCCCGATCCTAGCCCTGTTCTATATGCCCAGAGATTATGAAATGAGGTGGGGCGCTCGAACCTCAAGCGCAAAACGGCGTCCTCCTTCGCAGTGCAGCCAAGCGAGAGAACCGCGTCGGAGGAGGCCCCCATGGGGTCCACCACCCGGAGCACTGGGCCGCTTGGCCCCGAAACGTGTGCAAGTGGTGAGGCGAGAGCCTCACAAGCCGGTGGCCCCACGACCCGACCGCGAGGACCCCAGGTTCATACCTCGTGGAGGCTCCTGTATGGATCCTGCGGATGTGCCCGGCATGAGCAGCCCTTCGCCTGGCTCCTCGCCTTGCCTCCGCAGACGAATCTCAGGGGCCCTCCGCCGACCTGCAGCCGTGGTGCAAGGCCCCGCGTTCCGAGCAGCACCCTCCAAGTTGAGTGGCAGTCCCGCAGCCCGAGGGCGGGGGCCGAGCAGAGCGCCCATCGCCTCAGAGGAACAGGCTGTTGGCACTTATTGCCACTGATGAGGAGCCCCAGATTCGCGACCTCGTGGCCGAAGCGAACGGCAGCAGGGGCAACTTGCGTTAGGCGACCGCTCATATTCTGAGAGACGCCATCCATGCATATTCTGAGATGCCCTCCTCGCTACATATATATATATATATATAAGTGTAAAACATGAATGCCGCCCCCTCCCCCGGGCCCCGGGTCCCACACCTCCCCGTGACATCTCGGGGACTCCCGGTACCGCTCCCCCGGCCTTTGCGGCGGACCGGGGAGCCTCCACAGCGCTCCAGGAGGGCCCAAGACGCTTCCCAGGACCCCCCAGAATGCGAAAGGATGGCCCAAGACGCTTCCAAGTAGCCCAAGTCAGCCTTTCGACTGCTCTCGAGGCTCCCAGGTAGCCTCCAATAGACCCCAACAGAGGTCCGAGAGGCGTCCGGGGACGGCCCGAAGAGGCCCAAATCGTAATTTGTCATTGTTTTTGTTCGTATGTTTTTGGCTTCTCGCGTTTTCGAGCTTCCAACGGTCCAAGAGCGCCGAAGAGGCTCCTAAGACCGCCCCAAGACCACCCAAGAGACCCTCAGGACGGCCCCAAGACGGGCCAAGAAGGCTCCAAGATTGCCGAAGAGGCGCCCAGGACAGCCCGAGACCACCCCAGAACAGGCCCAAGATGGGCCCAAGAGCGGGAGCAGGAGGCTTCCAGAGACCTCCGAGAGGCTTCCAGGACCACACAGAGGCCCCCAACACACCCCCGATCTTTGAGAGGCCCCAAAATGACCGCGACGAGGCTCTAAGAACAGCCCAAGAGAGCTGCGAGAGCCGTCCCGAGAGAGCCCAAAGACGGTAACATCGTTGATTTCCAATTGTTTTTCGAATGTTTTCCGCCTTCTCACGTTTTCCCGCTTCCAACCCTCGAAGATCGAGGATTTTGAAAAAAGAGAATTCCAAGAATTCCCTTACTTTTCCAAAGTGGACCTCGGAGATCCCACACATCCCCTGACATCTGGCCGGTACCGCGCCTCCCAGCTTCCTGGGGGGCCCCCAAGACGCCCAAGGATAACCCAAGACGACCCCAAGGAGTCTCCAGAACGTAACCAGAACGTAAAGAACGGCCCAACACGCTCCCGTGCAGCCCGAGACACCCTTCCGACGGCTCTCCAGGCCTCCAGGAGGCCTCCAGAACCCCCAGGGGGTCCGGAAGATCCCACACCCCTGAGGGGCCCGGCTAACAAAACCCGCGAGGCACAAACAAAAAACACCGCCGAGGAACTGGAAAAACATGGGAATCCCACAATTGTTGTTTTCCAAGTTTGGCCCCCGGTCTACTCTCGCACAACAGACCACAAATCAGACCCCCCTCGCCTCCCGAAAAAGAACCTAGTAAGCCTTTGAGGGCCCCAAATCGTTAATACCTAAAGGAAATTAATACTCTCTGCGTTTTCGCACTTCCCCTTCCATACGATTCCGAGGCTTGCGCAGGGCCTCCAAGGGAGTCCCTGGACGCAAGAAGCGACCAGCATGATATTACACGCGTTAGCCTATCAAGCCTAGCTAGAACTTGAGCGCGCGCGAAGCGCGCGCGATAGTTCTAGTATATAGTTAGAAATACACATATATGAGAGCCACCGTCCACGCAGGCTCTGTGAATTAACTTAGACATCTCGCCACTGAGAGAGTAATTACTGGCAGGCCTCCAGGGCCTCGTGCCCGTATAGTTTAACCCAGGGTATCTTCTGGGAGCAGCCAGGAAGGACCGCCCGACCAGTGGCAATCGTCCTGGACACGGCCCCCTCGACCTCCACCATCCCGGGAGAGGTGTGGATACGCACCCCGAGGCAAAACAGATGCGGGGGGGAAATCCATTTGCATGGCCAGACGGATCCATTTCCATGGGCTCTCCTTGTCACAAAAAAAACACCACATGCAGCGTATCACATATATATATATATGCTGCCCTCTCGCACAGAGAACTCACGAAACAACTCTAGCATCAACGTGGCTTTCAACGCCGAAGACCCCTTAACAGCCGCATCCGACGTCCTTAAAAGACGAGATGTGTTCCGACGTCCATCGGTCGATGTCACGACCTCGCATCTTGAAGCGACACTCTTCGGCAAGCCCCGCGAGCGCCGAAGCCGGCAGGTCTGAGACAAGTCGAGGCTGCCACCTGTCGACTCCGACAGTGGTCACCGCAGAAAAAGAAACGATAGGCCTGCAACACTGTAGCTTCAAGAGGGGGGATGTCGTCCAATCGTTCTGGGGCAAACGCCGGAGGTCAGACATGGCATCACCTAATTTCAACCTCTCCTCGTTGGACACCCCCCAGAACTGCCCCCGATATTGGGCACGATGCTCCATGATTTCCTCGGGGAGCTGCACAACTTCGCCAGGGGGGCAATGCAGTTAAATGTGCTTTTCGCCATCTTCTGATGCATCGAGTGAACCCCATTCGCTCCATGTGGGATGGCCTTGATCAGCCAGTTCTTGAGGCCCTTCCTGGCGGCATACCAAGCTCGCTTACGAACTTCAGGGGCGGCCTGGGTCGGCCTTTCAACGAATTCAAGATCTGAAAGATTAGACTCGGTGGCCAGATCTATCCACCAAGGGGGGAGGGTGTGCCGGCGGCAGCACACTGGCGAAGTTGGCAAAACGGGGCACCAAATCCACCACCAACATCTGCACGCGCAGCTCGGCGAACTTGCTGCGCTTCAGGCCTGTCCGCAACTCGAACAGCTTGGAGCATACATTCGACCAGAAGGCGAGCAAAGGGTTCCGACGCGCAGTGCCCAATTCCCCTAGATGTGTGCTTGGTAGCATTACGTAGCTTCATGTAATCCACTCTTCCCTCGTACTTGTCACTCCCTTCGGTCGCACCAACTGCGCGCGACAAAAAGAGCGAATCCGTAGCCGGGGACCAAGGGACATAATGTGCATTGACTTGCGGATCGAGGTGCTCGGCCGCACGTGGCATCAAAGGCTCCAGTTGCACAGGACACGGATCGGTCTCACAAGTCCCAGCATTCATCATTTTGCAGAGATGTCGTTTTTAAGGAAGGTCGGGCCCCAGGCACCACATCATTTCTTCTGGGGGCGGGCCTTTTTTATAAAGTTTCTGGACCAACACCCGATGCTTCACCTGGACAGTCACATTTCGATGCGTTTTAACGGGTGACGACTCAAAGATGTGGACCTGGACGAATGGGGGGAAGCTCTTGCGAGTCCAACGCACAGTCGATCAGAGTGCCCGACCCTCGCGCACAGGTGATCTCAGCTCCGCGTCAGCACACGAGCATACAGCGACTGCGGATATCCAGATAAGAGCATCGTAGAAGCCTCAACATTGAAGTCCTCAGTGAGCATCCAGCGATACCCCGCAGGTTGACCGAGTCCTCACCCGCGACCCCAAGGCAGGAAACAAAGTAGCAACCTCCGATGGCCATCACGGTCCTCTTGGTCGTAAGTTCCAGAAGCAGCCCGCCTGGGCCCGAACCGATGTCACGAAGCTCCTTATCTTGCGCCAAAAACCGCTTCACATGCAGGCTCTTACGTACAACTATTTCCACAGCATTGTGAGTCCCCCCCCCGTCGGAATGTTAGGTTGGAAGTGCGGGCGCCAACCCACGGCTGCGCACTCCCTCTTGGCCGCGGGGAGCGCATGCCCCTGCAATCTGTGCTCACACAACAGGAAGCCATCAGCACGCAAGCTGACCTCAGATGTTACATCCTGGTTGACTTCCGACCAGGGCGTGATGTTGAAGAACACTGGCTTCATGCCGCCGGACTGCTTGGACACTGCGCCCACCTCAGACAATTTCACGTTGCCCCCTGGCAGTGGCCGACGCCGGCTGCTTAAGGATCTCCTTGAACAGGGTGCTAATCTGGTCCGTGGCAGTACGCATATGCTTTTGAGTCCTGGCGTTGGCTCGCTTGACCAAGAGCTCCTCCAATCGATCATTCTCGTCGTTGGGCAGCACCTGTTCTTGCCCACATTTTCGGAGAGACCGAAATTCATCACCACCACCCTCAGAGCCAGTCGTCGTCGTCGTGGGCGTCGTCGTGGTCGTCTCCGTCGTCGTGGTCGTGGTGCGTCGTCGTCGTCGTCGGCGTCGTCGTCGTCGTCGTCGTCGTCGGCGTCGTCGTGGTCGTGGTGCGTGTTGCTCTGCTCGGGATTCTGTTTCCCTTATGCAGTGACCACCACCCACCCTCAGAGCCAGCATCACTACCAGCGTCACTACCAGCCAGCATCACTACCAGCCTTGGTTGGTGGCCTCCTGCGTGGTGCGCGAGGGCTCCCACAGCCCCCCGCCGGCTGCCGCCGCGCCTCGGCCCAAGCCTGGCGCTCGGCGCAGGCTGGCGAAGTTGGGAGGGGGGGGGCTCGACGTCCACGGGCCCCGCCGCGGCCCGTGGCGCCCGAGGCTCCGCGCCAGCAGCAGGGCCACCGCTGCGGGGAGCGGGCGGCCCTGGTGCCGCGGGTGGGGCCCCTTCAGGAGGGGAAGAGACACACAGACATAATGAATCGTCGATCCCCAGGAAAATATGGGAAAATATGGGAAGTAGTGGGGAAGACGAAAACCCAGAAAATATGGGAAAATATGGGGAGTATCTTTAGTTGTGTGTATTTATTTGTGTGTTTGTGGGCCTCTTCACCCCTGCCGCGGGGCCCGCAGGCGCCGGCGCCGCTGCGGGGGGCGCGGCCCGCAGCTGGCGCTGGCGCTGCGCCTCGGCCGCAGCCCGCACCTCTGCCCGCTGCTCCTCCTTCCACTCCTCCGGGTCAAATGGCTGCACGGCGCGAGCAGTTTTGTCATGGGCAGCCTCCGCAGTGGACTGTGCTGTGCGAAGCGCTTCTGTAGCCTCCAAAGCTGCTCTCGCATCTTCTGCTCCTTGGTGCGACGCTGCTCGACTTCTCGACTCGCGAGCCGAACTTTGCGAGCAGCATCGTCAATTGCCTTGGCCAATCTCGCACGCTCGGCGTTGGCTGCGGTGTCCAACTGCACCGCGGACATAGGGACCACAGGCTCGGGCTGGGCGGTGAACTCGACCAAGTTCGCGCGCAGCTCGGGCCAATCTGCCAACAACTTCGCGGCAGCCTGTCGTACATCATCTGGCGGCCCATCAGCACCGGCACAATCCAGCATCAGGCTGAACGGGCTACCCAGCTCCACCTTGTGCAACCTCATGCACTTCTTGGATATAGCTGCCTCCTCACTTCGAGCACTCAGTGTGCCCGCGACTGACGTACTCCCAATGCCTGCAAGACTCACACACGTTTTAAGCCCTTGACTGTTGCTTCTTCTTGGCGCGCCCTTGCCGCCCTCCACCTTCAGAAGGCTGAAACACCCACGTGCCTTTCCTCCCCGCGTGACTGCCCGCGCGAGGCTTCCACCAAGGAGGATCGCCAGCCATGCCTGTACACGGAACGGGCGCGAGTGAGAAATCGTGAAACGCTTGGAGCGTTGCGCTCCACAATCGCTGGTCTACAGCCCTTCGCAACGTTGGGTCAAAGTGGCTACGGGGGAGGATGTAGGAGGAATCGGAGGAGGAGGACGAGGAGGAGGAGGAGGAGGAGGAGGGACATGGGGAGGGGGAGGGGGGAGGACGAGGCGGAATAGGCGGATGAGGAACGGGCGCAGAAGGAGGAGGAGGAGGAGGAGGAGGACGAGGAGGAGGGTGAGCAGTCAGGCCAGAGTCCAGTTGGATGCTTTGCGGAGTCTCTTCGGATCTCTCTTGAGAGCGTATTGTTGATTTCTTGGGGCGTTTGGGGGGCCTCCCGGCGGTCGTAGGGGGGGGCTTCCTGAAGCGTCTTGGGTGCCTCGGGGGAGCTTCGTTTAGGTCTTTTGGGACCCTCTTGTGCACATCTTGGGGGTCTTCTCTTGGTGCCCCCTGGGCGGGAGCCTTGGGGGCCATCTTGGGGCCATCTTGGAGGAGGTCGATCAAAGAAGGGGATCGCGGCTGGGCCGCGGCTGGGTGACCGCAACCCAGTTTGTGAGGCTCGGCTTGTGCGGGTGGCTGCGGACCGTAGTGTGGGGAATCCCGCGCCCCCACCTTCTCCTTGCTTGCCTTCCCTCCCTTTTCCTCTCCTTCCCTCCCCTTACTTCACAGACGTTTCTCCCATACTGCATGACGTTTCACGGTTTCACCGAGTCACTGTCCGATGCATTTTGACCTCTCCGTGCGCTTCGCACACTATGGAGCCGTCCCGTTGAACGGATGCTTGGCCGCCGCGCCGCTCCGCTCCCCCCAGGAGGCCAACATGAGCCAAACACCTAAGGAAAATCAGCGGTTGTTGCCTTCTCGCCGAGTCCGTCTTGGACGCACCAACCTCTCGCCGCCCCCCCCCCATCCAGGTCCAAGGGGATGGGCTAGAGGGAGTGGTCAAGACACCCTCCCCGTCCGCAAGCCGTCTCGCTCACTCCCAGCCGCTCTCCCAACACACAAGTACCACCCCAGTCGCAGCGTGTTCAGTGGTAGTCTTTGAATGGGCAGCTACTGGGATCCCAAACGGACCCCATGTGCGCCACGCTGGGGCGAGGTGCGCCGGGCGTGCCAGGTGCGACACGCACGACAGGTGCGCCATGCATTCCTGTGGCCGAAGCGTGCCGGGCACGTCTCGTGCGCCAAACATGCCGCATGATCCACGTGCGCCATGTGTGCCGCATGCTCAAGCCGCGCCAGGTGCGCCACGTTCGGGGCACGCGCGGAGAGTGTGCCAGTTACGCCAGCGCACGTGGCGGTACGCATCTGGAAACGTGGCGGAGCCCACCACCCGTGTCGAAAACCAGTGCGCAATCGCGGCGGGGTGATCACCCTTGCGTCTGGTGGGCCTGCACATAACAGGCAATATGCCAGCAATCCCGCCGTCCCATTCATACGGGGGAGTGAGAATCCCATCCACGGAGGGGAAGAAGGGGGTTGGAAGAGGAAACCCGCTACACCACTCCCGCCCTAAAGGGCTGGTGGGATTCAAAAGCGAGGCTCACGTTCAAGGCGGGGTCCGCCAAAATTGCCCCCCGACTACAACAACAATCATTTTATCCTCATGCTCCATGCTTTCCCAGGCCACATGCATCCATAATGACGCCACCATTTTCATGGAGATCAATGAAAAAGGGGGTGAGCATTCTGTCACCCGGAGCTCCCGCCTATGGAAATCGAGCCAACACCTCTCCGCATGCACCTCTCCTAGGCGGTTGTTACTGATGACTCCCAGCCTCGCACCCCGTTTGTCCCGCCCAAGGCAGGCTCGCGCGCGCAGACGCGAGGTGTACGGGAGGGAAGGAGGACAATTGCACAGCACAACTTGGTTTCTTCTCTCCCCCCTTCCCAAAAGAGGGGAACGGTGACCAGAGCAGGCGGGGAAGGAGGACCGGCACCACCCAAACATACTTCTACTATATGTCTGTCGGCCAGGCGACGGCAACGCGGACGCGCTGAAGTCTTTCAGTACAGGCTCAATGGCTGGCGCTTTCTGACCATACTGCTCGGGAAACAATCTAGTGCAAGATGTTGATCGATGCGTTCGGGTTGGACGCGCGGCTCCAACAGAGGCACACGGTACTGATATGTCCTCATGCGTCTCAGAGGAGGACGGACGTGTATTTGTATGAGATCCCCTAAGATGTTCGGTTGTCGAGGTCGCTCAGATGACATTCTCAAAGCACGCCACCCCCGACTTTAGGATACCATTCCTGGGAGGTGAAAGTCTGAATCGGCGCTGGTAAATCCCTGGTCGAAAACTTGCTAAATCGTGGTAAATCCTGCTCAATCTGGCTTACTCCCGCTCAATGCGACTTAATCCCGGCTAATCCCGCTTAGCCCCGGACTTCGTCTGGTCTAATCCGGCCTTTCATCGCTCAGACAAAAACCTCCCAGGAGTTGCCTCCCAACCGACTATCGTCCCCCCTCGCTATGGGAGGGGCCGCCAGGGGCCCTTCAGGGGCAACGACGGGGGGGGGGATAGGCATAGGGCGGGTGCATCGACCCCCAATCGCCCACTGATCCCCGAAAGGGGTCTGTTAGCCCCGCCACCCAGCCCAAGAACATGCAGATTTGCGACCGGGGCCCCATCGCCGATCTATCGGCGACGTATGTCTGATTCTAGGTCGATACCTCCCCCCCTCGTGCCGATCCCCCCCTATCGTTGCCCTCAGTCGTCGTCGTCGTTTTCGTCGTCGTCGTCGTCGTCGTCGTCGTCGTCGTCGTCGTTTTCGTCGTCGTCGTTTTCGTCGTCGTCGTCGACGTCGTCGTCATTGTCGGGCAGGCGCCTCTCTGCACGACGCGCGGCCGGGCCGACCAGCTGGCTCTGAGGCCCGGGCGCGCGCGCGCGTGCGACAGCGCGCGCGGCCCTGAGCCTCGGCTGGCCCGGCGCGGCGAGCGCGCTCAGGCGGCACAGAGCTGCGGGCCCGCCCGGCGCGGCATCGCGCCGCTCTGCGCGCACGCGCGCGCGGCGAGCGCCTCCGCCTCGGCAGCCGCGGCGGCGACGTCGACGACGGCCCGCGCGTGAGGCGCAGTCTCGCGCGCGCGCGCGCGGCAGCGACCTCGGGGGGCCAGGCTCGCCGCGGCAGGCGCTGCGGCCTGCACTTCGGGGGTGCAAGGTTGGCAGAAGAGCATAGGACCCAGGTTGTCAGAAGAGCACAAGCAGCGCAGACACGCATGATCGTCGATTCCCCGGAAAATGCGGAACAGGCCACTGGAAGAGGAGTCCTGGAGCTGTCGACAGATGGTGGGGATCTTTGGAGCTGTGTGTGTGTGTTGACTGCGATGGCATCACGGCTGACACCGCCGACCCTCAAGCCGCCGGGACTTCCCCCGGGATCCCTGCCGGCGACCCCCCCGGACCCGCCCGGACCCAGGAGGGGCGGCCTTCTGCACAGGGGCCCCCCCCCGCATCCCCCCCCCACCCGCCCCTTCCCCCCGGCGGGACAGGGATGGGGGGAGGAGAATCGACTCAGTTCAGACCTTCCTGCTCCTTGTTCCTCAAGTTCCTTGGGACTGGCAACGACGACGACGACGACGAAGACGACGACAGCTCGGCGGATTTGTGTGTCCCGGGGCGCCTTCAGTGGAGGGTCATTCGTGATTTTTGCCTCCAGCCAGTCCTCTGCCCCTCTTCACACCATAACCTCCCCGCGCACTGGGCCTCCTCCTCCTCCTCCTCCTATTCCTCCTCCTCCTCCTCCTCCTCCTCCTCCTCCTCCTCCTCCTGTTCCTCCTGCGCCAAGGGACACCAGTTCTACGAGTGCCCGCACATCAGGGCGCTGGGAGGCCACGAGGGTAGAGTCGCGCCCCAGAATGTGTGCTCAGATCGCTGCGCTGGCACACCGCCAGACAATTCTGGGATCGGCCCGCCCGGCGGCCTCCGTGGACCCCCGGCGGCCCGCCCGGCAGCTTCGCTGGCCGCCCCGGTGGCCGCGGCGCCCTGGAGGCGACGCCCGATCACCGAGCGCGTTTCACTACTCGCAGAGTGCCCACTCGCAAACGTCCGAAAAAACACATGTCCGCTTTGATGTAATGTATCGTAGATCCCTCCGCGGGGGATCCAGGCCATTTGCGAGCAGGCCCTCAAGGTGCGGAAGCGCCTGAAGGAGGGAGCGTTAAGTCGGCATCGCCCAGCAGGGCGACGACCGCTTCGACATAATCGTCGGCCTGCCGCTGCTCCCGTACGCTGTGCCCCCTGCGAACCGTGAGACAGAGGTGCTGTGCTGGGGCGATTGGTCGTCGCCGCTCAACGCTCGCAGCACGACGGTCTACCGAGATGGCTCGGGCGTTGGTACTGCCTGGCCTGAGCTCTCACTCTGCGGCTGGGCCAGCGGGCAGCTGAGCGAGCACAACCTGCCCCCCTCCGGGCGGTTATTGGAGCCTTGCCTGGCAGAAAGTAATTCAGCCGTTGGCCAGGCCCGAGCGCCGGGCGTTCCTGCAAATGCTGCGCCTCCTGCCATACGACGCGTCCCACGCGGTCACGGACGTGGCCGCCCTAGGGCCAGGAAGATGGATGTCTGGAGCCGTGAGTCTGGCGGCGCGAGCGGCCAGTACGCGGACATCTGGCGCAGCGTGGTTGTCTTGGCGGACGGGTTACCCAGGCCTCCTGCGACCCGGTGCCCGGCTCATAAGGATGCCGACTTTTTGCTCTGGAGCGGGGGCAGCACGATTTCAGCGTTTTGAAGGCAGTGCCTGAGCCGACTTCGTCGCCAGGCTTGGGGTCCAGCTGCACATGTTGCCGAAGACGCTGCATGACTTGCTCACCAGGAGAATGGCGGATACCGAGGAGGAGGCCAAGCTTTTAGCGTGGCTAAATGGCGGCGGTAGGCACGACCCACGACGACATCCACGAGCTAATCCCGAAGAGGAAACGCGCGCCGCGCGCCTGCCCCCACTGCGCCTGCACAGTTGGTGCAGCGGCGCCGCCATCTGGCACTGCGTCGCCCGCATGGCACTGCGGCGAGTTCCGAGGCTGCGCGGCGGCGCGTGGAGCGTGCGGGGTGCGCGCCCACGGCCCAAAGGCTCATGGCTTGCGCCCAGGCCCGGGTCCCCTACTCCGTGTCCTCCTCTCGGGAGCGGAAAAGAGGGGGGTGATAACTAGGGGGGGGTGGATTTCATGGCGCGGGCCATGATTTCTCCTCAGATCTCATGGCGCCTCTTCTGATTTCATCACGTCTCTGGCCCCCCCGCTGGGCCGCGCACATGCCGCCGGTCATGATTTGCGCCCCCCCCTCTTGGACACCCCCCTCTTGGCCGCTCCCGATCCGTGTCCTCCTCGACCTTTGCCACGCCACTGCCCGTGGCCCGCGACAAGTCCATCTCGATCGCCACGAGCGCGGCGGATCGGGTCCTGGGCGCCGTGTTCTGCCAGCAGGGGTGGGCGGTCGCGAGCAGCTGGATCTCGGCGGAGGGCGAACACCCCGCGCCAGAATGTTCTGGGCAAGCCGCGCCGAAACATTCCGAGCCGAAATCGGCCCAGAGGGTTCCGTGCAGAGCACCTTCGGCGTTGGCGGCTCCCAGGGACCAGCTGGACGAACCATCCTCCGACGCGAGCCCTCGATTCCTTCGGAGCGTGAGGCCGTGCGCGGGGAGTCTGCGGAGGCGGCCGGGCACGCCGAGACGCCTGGCAGCGGGAGGCCTCGAGCGGGCCCGCTGCTGTGCGTAGTAGTAGCCCTGATGCCCTTGTTGTGCTCCCCCCTGTCACCCGAGGCCAATGTGCTTATTGCCTGAATTGTGTGGGGGATCCGCAACCACTCGCCAGTCCCCTGCGTTACTGGCCCAGGGCACGGGCCCCGTAGCCTCGAGACTGGTGGACTACGTTCCACGGCCTCAATGAATCTCCGGGCCAAGTGTCACCCGCGACCTGTGGTTCCCTTGAGCGGTGACGCCCGCGCGGCTTCGGGATAACCGCTTTTTCCACAGGTCAATCGTGGCTCCCTCGTGTTCTTCGGCGGAGTCGTTGGAGTCGCGGGTCATCCCCCTCGCGGGTCCTTCCTCCTCCTCCTCCTCCTCCTCCTCCTCCTCCTCCTCCTCCTCCTCCCTCTGGCACGGATGTCCCACGTGTCTGCAGGCCGCCAAAGCAGCCGCTGGGGTCCCAGGCCCCGTCAACAAGAGCGGCTCGGGATTCCGAGCAGTTCCGAGCCGTTCCTGGGCAAGTGGTCGCGAGACCTTTGGGGGGGGTCACGTTGCGACAGCCGTCTACCGTCGGAAGTCCGGGGAGCTGGAGCAGATGGGGTCGGAGGATCGAGACGCATTGCCTATGCATCGGCGATGCCGCGCGATCTGGGCCGTGTTGTTCTCCGTCCATCCGCCTTCGATGCATTGCCGATTAAATTGCGATGCAGTGCGATCCTCTGACCCCATTTGCGCCGGCCCCAGTTGGGTAACCTCCAGTGTCTGCAACCTCTTGCGAACCCTACTCCTGTGGGTGCAATGGACGCGGGGGTACTCATCGAACACCCCTTCTGGGGTCTAGTGCAGGCATCATTCAGTTTCTGACTGCTGTGACCTGCAAGGGTAGGGTTCAAATGCATTTGCCTATCGTGGTCCTCGCCCTACTCCTCTTACGTGTCCTCTCTCCTCCCCCTCCTCCTTTTTCTCTTCCCCCGCATCGTCGTGCTCCTTGTCAATATTCCTCGCGTCCTCCGTCCTCCCCCTTCTTCCTTGTTCCTCCACCACATACCGCCGTCCTCCCTCCTTCCTCTGGAGCGCATTTGCAGTCCCTGGATGCCATCGGGAGTCCCCAAAAGCCATTCCCGAGCACAGACATCACCAGCATGTGCGACCCACAGGTCCTCGATCTGGCGGCCTGCGGAGACCGACGCACGCTCCATAGTGTCAGCGCAAGCTTGATCTTTGGCCTCCAGACGTCCGACGTCATGATTAGTTCTTCCAAACCTTGTGCGGGAGGGCTCTTTATATACGTGTATATATATATATATATATATATATATTCAGGTTACAGACGCATACACGTGTATGCTGTTTCTCATGTCGGGCGTACGCCCCTTCAGCTCTGGAATCGGTAGCGTGTGGCCCGTTCGCGTCTGGTATCCCGCATGCTCTCCCAAAATATTTCCCGTATGGTCACCCGCCCGTGGAGAGCAGCTGGAGATCCAGCTTGCGCTTATAGCCCCAAGCTTTGCCAAGGATGGTGTGTTGCTTCTCCACCGCCACTTCCGCAGGTAGGACGAGGGAGACGGGATGATGGGGAGGTCTTTCTCGTCCTCCTCCCCCTCGTCCTCGTCCTCCTCCTCCTCCTCCCTTTCCTACCTAGTGGTAGTGGTGGTGGACAATCGGCCCATCAAAGTAACATGTCGGAGCATGTACCCCAAGAAGGCGCGCGTGCGCTCGCATCCCCGCAGGGCCGCACGGATCCGCGCCTTCCCGCGCCGTAGAAATTCGGGGTCCGGGAGCGTGCGCCAGCCAGAAGATTCCGCAGAGGGGGTGCAGCCGTGGCGGCAAGCAGCCCCCTGAAGGCCCAGCTCGTCGGAAGGCGCCCAGAACACTTCAGGAGGGAACAAAAGAAAACAGACACAATGAATCGTCGACTCCCAGGAAAATTTGGGAAAATATTGGAAGTGGCGGGGAAGACACAAACCCAGAAACCATGGGAAAAGATAGGGAATCCTGGCATTTGTGTGTTTTATTTGTGTCCTTGGGCCCCTTGAACACTGCCGGGAAGCTGGATGCGAGGGCGGCCAAGAGGGGGCTGATGACCAGGGGAGGGGATCTCATGGCGGGGGCCACGAGATCTCCCCAGATCTCGTGGCGCTCTTATCCTCCATGCGTCCGCGCGCTCCCCTTCGCCGCGCACGTGCCGCCCCGGCCACGATTTGCGCACCCCCCCGCCCTGGACGCCCCCCTCCTGGCCGCCCCCGATGGGTGCACCTGACGCGGCCAGCCTGGGCAGGGGCTGGATACACGCGCGGCCACACGTCTCTGCTGCGCTCGGCCCTCTACGGCGGGGCTGTCCCCGGCCCTCCGCACGTGTATCCAGCACGCGCGCGCTCGCGCCCATGCGTTGCACGTGTGGATCGGGCCATGTGTGCTTCTATCCTCGATTCTCGAGCATCGAACCTCGATACTTGGACCCTCGAACCTCAATCCTCGAGCCTCGAATCGATTCCTGGCACCTCGATCCTCGAACCTCGACCCGCCGAAGCCTTGTGTCTAGGCCTCCCAGATGCGGTCCGAGCAGATTCGGTCGAAGGGTCGATCCCCATCGCCGATGCATACATAATGCGGCCCGATGTGGAGCCAGAATTTCTCCATGTCTGAAGCGCAGAAAGTTACATCGCGGGCTTCGACGACTCATCGCCGATGCATTGGCGTTGCAGCGCGATCCTCCGACCCCATCTACTCGGACCCCGTCTACCCGGGAACAAACAAACAAAGACGTAAGCATAATAACTAAGAGGTCCGCGCGGATTTCTCGGATCGGCGCTGGACCCTTTCCGCGCTGGATTGGATCACACCAGCGCCGATCTGAGGAATACGCGTGGATCTCCGAGTTGTTAATTATGGTTAGGCCATTGATTGTTGTTTGCTCCCGTTTCAGTCATGGCACTGGAGTCCCCACGGCGTTTCTTGGAAGGGGTGGTGTCACTTGCCTTGCAAAACGACAGGCAGTGACGAGAGAACGCGTCCGGGAAGGAGCTCGGCCGTTCCTTCGGCATTGATGGCATGATTTTGAAATGTGGCTTCGTTCCGTATGTAGAGTTTCTTCTGGCAGTGCCATGACTGTACCATCTACTCGGATACCATCTTGGATCGGCGGCGAGCGAGGGGGGAAGGGGAGAAGGGGCAGGCCCTCTCAGAAGGCTCGGGCTGAGCTTTCCCCGGAGCGCACCAAACAACTCTCAGAACGCCAGAGGGCTTCTGCGAAGCCTCGCCGCCCTCTGAGACGGCCTGGGTTTCTGCGTTTCTCGCTCCGAGCAGCGTCTCGCGTGCGCCCGGAGCGCGGAGCGCGTCACAGCAGCCCACGAGGGCCGTGCGGGCACTCAGACGGCGGCCCCGGGAACCCGGCCTCAAGAGGACGAGAGAGGCTGGGTTTAAAGAAGGAGGCCCGAAAGAGCCCTTGGGCGGGCGCCGCGCGCGCCCGCGCCCGCGAGCGTCAGGCAGCGCCCGCGGCGCGGCGCTCGGCCTGGCCTTCGGCCTCTTCGTGGGCCGGGGCCAGGCTGGCCGCTCGGCTGCGGCTGGGCTCCCTTCGGCGCAGACCGCCGAGCCCAGCCGCTGTGGAGGCCGGCTGTCCCCTCTTCGGCTAGGCCTGGGTGTGTGGTCCCTGCTCCTGACCACCTTGCCCGGGGTGTGGGGGAGTGGCTCTCCTGCCCACCTTTCCCCAGCTCCCTTCGGGGCTCGAGGTATGTGGTCCCTGGTCCTGGCCACCTTTCCCTCGAGCCCGCTGCGGCCTGGCTGGCCTCTCAGCGACGCCTGGGCTCCCTTCGGTGCCTCGCGCTGAGCCCAGGGTCGGGGAAGGCTGCCCCTTGGCTTTGGAACAGAGTGTGTGGTCCTTGGGCCTGACCACCTTTTTCACCCGTCCTCTGCCATCGTTGGTCACTAGGTGTGTGGTCCCTGCTCCTGACCACCTTTCCCTAGAGCTCCCTGCTTCATGAACTCCATCTTCGTGTGCCCCGGTGTGTGACCCCTGCTCCTGGTCACCTTTCCCGAGGTCCTCGCGCGGCTCTGGCGTTGTAGACCCTGCTCCTGTCCTTCTTTTTAGCTGTGTTTGTGTGGGGCTCGAGGTGTGTGGTCCCTGCTCCTGACCACCTTTCTCTCGGGCTCCCATGTGTCTTGTCCTTTTTTGAGTCTTATCGTCCTGCGTGATCTCCAGCTCCCTGCGCTGCTCAGTGAGGCCAGGTTGCTGCAGTCGTGCGGCTGTGGTGGCTCCACATTTCTCGCACTGTGTCGTCAGTGTTTGTGGTGATGTTGGAGTGTGCGGGTGTGTGGGTGGGGCTCGCACCTGGTGGCCTCCATGCACCGACTTCAAGTGGGGGTCTTGGCTGTCCCACCTCGTCCCACTTTGGCTAGGCGTCACTGTGCCCTCGGTGGGGGCGAACCCTAGGCCTGGTGTTGTTGTAGTCGTGGTGGGGTTGACCACGCTTGCCCTCTGCTCCGCCATGTCGGCGTACGGGTGAGCTCCTCCTCCGTCGTGGGGATGGTGGGGGTGGCGAGCTAGGGCGGACCGCGGGGGCGCGGGTAGTGGCGGTCCTACCCCCCCCCCTGCCCATCACCATCCCCCCTGGTGTGCGCGGGCAGTACTCGTCCTCCCCCCCCACCCTTCGAGCCCGTCTCGAAGTTTGATCCTTGCCTCACCAGGGCAGCGTGGACTTGTGACGTTGTGTTGGTGGGCTGTTTTAAGGTTGCTGGTACTGGTTGGTCGTTGGTGATTGGCGGTCGTTGAGGTCGTCTGTAGTCTGGGTTGCTGGTGGCCACTAAAACGTGTGCGTGTGAAAGCGTTGCGTGCTTCTGTATTGCTAAACGTGGCGACTTGTGCCTGGGGTGTTCCCTCGCATTCGGGGCTTCCCCAGGACTTGCGTCCTAACACCTCCAGCAACACGTGGCAACGCTGCCTGGGGTGTTCCCTCGCATTCGGGGCTTCCTCAGGACTTGCGTCCTAACGCCGTGGGGATGGTAGTCGGAGCGGTGTGCGCTTTGGTTCGGGGTGTGTGTGATGCGATGTTTGGCTGCGAGGAGTTATGCTCGTAGTGCGGGTGGCGTCGTTGGATCGCAACCGTGGTGCTGTCGGCCTGGTGGACACTGGTTCGTGTTTTAGGGCTTGGTGGATGATGGTTGGGCGTGTTGATGGCAGGATGGTTGTTTGGGCCCGTTGTTGTTGGTCTGATAGCCTCGTCGCCCTCTGATAAGGCCTCCTCCTCATTCCCCCTCTCGCTCGCCGCCGACAGGAGGCCTCTTTTTTGGGGAAGCAAATGGGACCGATACCGCTACTTCCCAGAACTCTCCCGGGGTGCGTTCTGACCAGGATCTCGAGGCGAAACCAGCAGTGGCGACGAGGGCTTCCCAGAAGGCCCAAAGAGGGGGAACACTGGGGAGGGGTAGCGTTATGGGTACCTCACGGTAGGCTCGCGTCGTGTCGACTGGCGGCGACCCCGCCGCTGGCGTTCAATGTTGAACGACGCCGGCGACCCGGAATCGGCCAATTTTTTGATCGATCAGACGCTTCGGAAACGGCCGATCGTGCAAGGTGGAGCGATCCCCGCGGTGTCCGAAACCAACGCCGACGTCGGCACAGCACGACCCTGCCGCTTCTTACCAGTTTGAAACATATCCCTATCCCTATGTTTGACATCACCTCACCTTGGTGCCGATCTTAAGGATTAAGGATTCCCTCAGTTCCTGAGGGCCTATCCCTAAGACTGTCCTCGCTTTTTGCTCGCCCATCTCAGGGGCAGGGATACGTTCGAGGCTGGTTAGCTCCGTCCTCTGCTCAGCTCTGGGCGCGCGCCCGCGCCCAGAGGCCTCCCTCAGCGCCGCGCCGCGCCGCCCCGCCCCCCCCGCCCTCAGAGGGGGACCCATGGGCCCATGGGCGACTGCGCGGCGGCCTCCGTGCCCCGGCGCGCGGCGGGAGCCGCGGAGGCTGGCGGCTCCCCGGCCGGCCCCGGGAAGGCTTCGGGTGTTGCCGGAAGTGTCGGTGGCGGAAAAGAGGGGGGTGATGACTAGTGGGGGGTGGATCTCATGGCGGGGGCCATGATATTTCCCAGATTTCATGGCGCCTCTTCTTATTTCATTACGTCCCTGGCCCCCCCCCGCTGGGCCGCGCACATGCCGCCGTTCATGATTTGCACCCCCCCCTCTTGGACACCCCCCTCTTGGCCGCTCCCGAAAGTGCCTCTGGCCCGGGGTGCCCCCTGGGGGCGGCCAAGAGGGGGACGATGACCAGGGGGGGCTGGGAATCTCATGGCGGGGGCCATGAGATCCCCCCAGATCTCATGGCGCCTCTTCTTCTCTCAGCACTTCCCCGCCCCCCCCTGGGCCGCGCACGTGCCGCCGTCCATGATGCGCGCCGCCCCCCCCTTCTTGGACGCCACGCTCTTGGCCGCCCCCGAGAGTGCCTCTCGCTCGAGGTGCCCCCCCTCTGCGAAGCAGGAGGCGCTCGCCGGCTTGCCGTGGCGGCCAGGCATCTCCGGGTCGGCGAGGCTCGTGCAGCGCGTGTGCGGGGGGCGCGTCGAGCCCTTGTTCACGAGGGGGCAAAAACACACAGACACAGTTTACCGTCGATTCCCAAGAACAGATGGGAAAGTATGGACAACGAGGTGGAAGACGAGAACCCAGAAAAAGTATGACAATACAGGGAGTCCTCTTACTTGTGTCTATTTATTTGCGTGTCCCTGGGCCCCTTCATTTGTGTGTGCCAGAAGTGCCCCTGGCCCGTCCGTAACCATTTTGGCTCAAGCCCTTTCGTCCCGAGTTGTTTTCGGACTCATCTCGAACCTAGACCAATCTCACCGCTCCTCTTCAGTGTCCAACTCCACACAATGTTCGCCTACCTCGGATGCTGCGCCGCGGCGCCTCGCCCCGCGTGCGATACGATATCACAGGAAGATCCACCAACGTCGCTGCTTCGCATTCAGCGCGAGCTTGCTGAACATAACTTTGTCTGTATTCCTGGGAAAGTTTACCGTGCCTTGTTGAAGTGGAAGGGCGCCGAAGAGAAGGAGTTACAAGCTTTGGAGGCAGGCGACGTGCACGCGGAGGTCGCTTCCGACCCAGAACCCAACATGTATTTCCGCCAAGTTGCGTTCCACAGGATGGTCCTCAACCTGGACGGGGATGCGCCGTTCGAGACCATGATGCCTGGCGTGACCCAGATCAATCCTGAAGAGATCACGTCGGACAGTGGCGCGAAGGTCGCGTTCGCGCGTTCCAAGACAAGGCACTGGCCGGAGCCTCCGAAAGCATACGCTGGTAGCTCCGTGGCCATGGCTATCGCAGCACTGAACGAGGCCCTCGTTCCCAAGCAGCATCACCCCCAGAGCAACATCAACAACGACTCGCGTCATGTGATCAACGACCAGATCCTGATCCGGATCAAGAAGACGAGTGCCCTCGGCGTTGATGAGAGCCCGACTCCTGAAGGCATCCACCAGGATGGCACCGAGATGTCTAGCGTGACGCTAATTGGGCGACGGAATGTGTCCAGCGGTGGGGAGAGCCGGATTTGGAACCTCAAGCAACCAACGGGCAACTACAGCAGCAACGCGTTTGGCAACTTCAAGAGGCCGAAGAGCATGGATGAGCCCGACGGCTTCGACTGGTCCAATTGCCTCTTCGACAAGGCGCTCATTGAGCCTTGGGAGAGCGTCTTCTTCAATGACCGTTTGGTGAAGCACGAGGCGCGCGCTTTCGCTGGGACCGACGGATGCCATCGCGACGTCATTGTCAACTTCCTGCGGAAGCCTCTGCTGGACGGGAGCGACAAGATGAAGATGAAGCCCAGCATGGAAATTGTTTCAATCGCTTGAACGGCCCAGCAGGACTATCCGACATACATCCTACAAGTATAACGCGTTATACGCCTATGCCTATATGTACCAGGTCACAGAGCTGGTCTTTCAGAAGTTCACAAATTCGTTTAGGGCATCACGAATGCGATCCACCTGATGCGTTCAGGGCATCACCAATCCTTTAGGGCATCCTTTAGAAATTCACAAATGCGTTTAGGACATCCTTTAGAAGTTCACACATGCGTTTAGGGCATCACAAATGCGTTTAGGGCATCACGAATGCGTTTAGGGCATCACGATGTTCACGAATGCCTACCTCCTTCCACCTGATCCCCGATTGCTCCTTGTACTTCAATTTCTGCCAGTGCTTCAAGTGCTCCCTATACTTCAATTTCCACGCGCTCTTCCTCCCCCGGGTCCTCGTCTCCCTGGGCGTCGGCGTGAGGGCGAAATATCTATAGGGGCGCACGAGTGGGTGCGCCTTTGTCTATATGTACCAGGTCACAGAGCTGGCCCTCCAGGAGTTCACACGTGCTATCGTCCAGAGCATCGCGAATGCGTGCTCCTATGCCTACTTCCTCTACCTGCTCGTCGATTTCCTCCTGTACTTGAATTTCCTTCTGCTCTTCCTCTACCCGGTCCTCTTCGATCCGTGCCTCGACGTGTGCGCGGGCCGCCTCCAGAGCTGCTCCGTCAGGAGAAGTACGACCAGCTCTTCGACCGAATGTTCGTCACAGCGGTCGTGGCGTACGCATTGGTCCTCGCGTTCACTGCGGGGTTCGGCGCTTGCCAGCTGGTGGTGGTCTCCCGAAGGTTCGACACGTATCCGAGCATGCGTGCCATTCCACGTGATCTCACAGATGGACGTAAGATCACAGATTGGGCGTCGGGGTACCTCGATTGCATTTGGTCATCCTAGTATTATACATTATACATTATACAATGACGCGGAATGTGCCCACGCATGCACATGTTGCATCCCTGTCATATGCATGGTTTCCCACTCGTGCATGGTCCGCGGAGGCACGCATCGGAGGCCCCTGTGCGTCCTCGTCCAGCTCTTCTTCAACCGCTACACGCGCACTAGTTTCTAGCACCCAGGCGAGAGCACCTCTCTTTCTCCCGCGATTCCTGTTGGTCCCTTCTCTTTCCCCTGCCCTCGCCTAGCCTCTCGATTTCCGCTCCGTGACGGCTTCCCTTCCTCCATCTTCCTCTTCCTCAGGCTCTTCTCCGTGTCGGGGCCCCTGGCCTTGCCTCACTCGAACTCACTTGTTTCACCACCCCTTCGTGGGGAGGTGCCCCGTCAGCCACAGGTGTTACGCGTCACGAGGCAAAGATCCTCTCCCTCGAGCTTCCGCCAGATCCGCCGCCTGGCTGAGCGCTCTGGGCGGGAGCTCTCGTTTCGAGCCAATGCCGATTTTTCTTGCCGCGACGTTCCGCCGTGCTCCTTCATCTCTGCTCTACATCAAGAATTCAGGGAAAATGGGGTTCGGGGCCCTTGGGGATCGTACAGTTCTTCGAGTTGGCGTGCATTTTTTCCGACGATCGCCGAGTGGAATTCGTCCACTGTGCTCGTTGGAAGTTCTGCGCGTTGTTGCTCTTGTCATACTGCGCACTGCATCAGTATTTTGTATCCGACCAGCGCCAGGTGGAACACGTCCACCGTGCTTGATGGGTTCATGCTGTTGCTCTTTCCGTAGTGTGCAACGCATCCACCGTGCTGTTTGAGCTGCCAGCAATCGCCAGCCTTCATTAGACCCAAGAAACAAATTAGAAGTGCCCCTGGCCCGAGGTGCCCCCAGGATTTCAAAGGAGGCCCCCACTGCCTCCCCATAGCGTCGATTTCGCGTCAGTTGGCGTCGGTTGGCGCTGATTCGCAATAGCAGGCAAGATGGCGCGGGAGGCTCCCCAGGGCTGCCACAGAATATGTTTGCCAGCCCGACCCGATTCGACTCCAACATTCCGACGATCCGATGCGGCCGGATGTGTACATGTCGTTGTTGCGAATATTGGCGCGGCCGATACAGCTCGATCCAACCTCAGTTCAATAGAGGTAATGCTAGGGATGCCCAGATCTTTACGGATGAGCCACGAACGATCCAGCGCGAGTCGAGGGACATCAGCATCTGTGTAGCCCTCAAACGATGATTGGCGTGCTCGCCATCGAAGAGGAATCATCTTCCTGAACATAAAATTGACGAGGTGATTTCATGCAATGTATGGCCATGCAGATGTTTCAGAGAAACCACGTGTGTGCCCAGATTTACCTCATAATACTTATGCTATGTACTACGGTCCGAGACATACGTGTGGACCTCATTGAGATCCACGCGGATTTCTCGGATCAGCGTTGGATTTGGCGGCGCCTTTGGTGCTGACCCTGGCGCGCTCCGCGCGCGCGAGGGAGGCGTGTCCAGCGCACCCACAACAATCTACGCATATGCATGTTGCACTCCAAGTCCCAAGATGGGGTTTTTGTGTACTTAGTGTGACGCTTCCACCTTCTCACCTCACATTCCCGCCTTCTCCCTGCTCAGGTCATTTATTGTTGGATCTACTCATGCTCAGGCTCAATCACATTCAGACTCAGCAGAGTCAGTTTCACTAACACTCAGGTGACTCGTATACAGACCCGCTCGCATAGACAATGTTTACCTCTGACCAGTGACACTCAGACTCATTCGTACTCAGACTCATCCTTACGGATTCACTCGCACACAGATTCTCTCAAGTTCAGGCTCTCTCACACTCAGTCTCATTCGCACTCAGACCCGCTCAGATCACATTCAGTCCGTTCACACTACGCTCCACGCAGAGTCAGCTTAGTAAAACTCAGGCTCGTCCCGATCGTCAACGTACGCTCGGATCATTCATATCCAAACTCCTTCACATTCAGACTCACTCATACTCAGACTCACCCACATTTAGTCTCACTCACAGTGAGATCACTCATGCTCAGACTCGCCCATGCTCACCGCAGTGTAACTGGTACGGTTCTTGGGTGCCCGAAGGATGAGCGTGGTGTACGTTCCAGCTCGCGGCCAGACTGCGGGGATGTATCGAACGGTTCGCTTTTTGATGTCCCCGAACTGTTTGTCTTATTTGGGAGCCTCGTGATAACTGCGATATAGCGGGCACAGCAGACGGGAGCCCCAAGGAGGAGCAGCCAGCGGGGGGGTGACTTTGACCACTTGCGGCCAGACGTTGGGGATGCCGCTAGCGGCTTGCTCCTTTGCCGTCCCTCGCTTGTCTCTCTTTTGAGATCCCCGTGAACACCCCGATAGCAGACATAGCAGCTTGGGCATCCCAAGGGGGAGACGCCAGATGGGAAGGATCTTCCCCTGGTGTCTCGCGCGAGGCGCTTGTGTGGAAATGGCGACTTCTCTGCTTTGAGAACCCTGTGCTCGAATCGGTGCAGCAGGCGTGGCATTTGGGCGCCCCAGGGAGGAGCCGCTGAGGGTCATTGCGTTATAGTTCTCGCCAGTCTGCGGCAAGGTCGCGGGGATGTCCGAGATTCCTCGCACTTCCTCATCTTCTTCACGTCTCCTTGCTTCTGCTCCCCTTCTACCCGCTCCCTCATTCCTCCTCCCCACTCTTGCTCCTCTTCCTGATCGCTCCTGCTCCTCGCTCAAATTGCGGGGATGTCTGTAGCGAAGCGCTTGCTTCTGCCTCCGACTCCAATCGAGCCACCGCCACCAGAAATCGCACCACAACAGAAGCTGCACACATCGTGCGAACCTCACTCATCTCTGTTGCCGGGACAAATCAGGCGCGCTCGCGCCACGTCCGACATCATACCCCATCCCTGCCATCCCTCACCGTGCAGTCGAGTCCCCTCTCTTGCCTGGGCCGCGTGCCTGCTCCTCCACGAACGCGCCCCGCGGCGGCCCCTCGCAGCGCCGCCCCCCCCCCCCGCGCCGCACCCGGAGGCGGCGGCAGGCCGCCCGGCCGACCCCGCCGGGGCGAAGCGCGAGGCGGGGCGGCCCGGGCGCGCGCTCGTCGGCCCCGCGCCGCGTCTGGCGGGCCCGAGGGGCCCTCGGGGTCTGCATCGACCAGACGTAGGAGTGACCTTTCGCCGGAGTGACCTTTGGCGCGGGCACAGATGGGCCCCCGGATGGGGGAAGGCGAAGCACGAGCAGCGGCTTGCGCGCCCAGGTTTGGCCCCCGCGCGGCCCCCCAAGAGCCGCGCACCAGAGGTCACTCTTACCCAGGGTCACTCTTGCGTGTAATTAGCCGACTGCAACGCTCCCTCGCCTCTCCGCCCCCCTTTGGGGGGTCCGTGGCGGGGGGCCGCCACGGACGACGGCGGAGGGGCAGCACGGGCGAGGCCGGGGGCACGGGCACGGGAGCGAGGGAGGGAGGATTTCCAGCCTCGAACGTGCCCCTATCCCTGAGACTGACACGCCACAAGGGGAGGACAATCTCAGGGAGGCGCCCTCAGAAACGGAGGGTGCATCCCGAAGATCGCCATCGTGATGAGGCGATGCCCAACATAGGGACAGGGATATGTTCTGGGCTGGTGATCCGCGGCGGCCCCCTGCCGGGGCGTCGCAGCGCCATGGGCGGCCCCGACGGCGGGGGGGCAGCACGGGCGAGGCCGGGGCACAGGGCATGGGAGCGAGGGAGTCGACGAGACTCTGGACGCCCGAAATGGGTACTGAAAGAATGGGTACTATGCCCAACAGCGGATCTTGTTCATTTTGAACAAGATCCGCTGTCCACGCCGCCGCGGCTTGTGTCCATTCGAGACAGGAGGCCGCCCGCCCAACAGCTGCCGCTGTTGGTTTGGGACAACACTTGTTGTTGGGCATTGTACCCATTCTTTCGGTACCCATTTCGGGCGTCCAAATAGACGTAAGAGTGACCTTTTGCCGGAGTGACCTTTGGTGCGGGCCAAAGGGGGTCCCCCGATCGCCGAGCGCGAGGCGGCAGTGGCGTTTTGCGCGCTTCGGTTTGGCCCCCTCGCGGCCCCCCAGAAGCCGCGCACCAGAGGTCACTCTTGCCCAGGGTCACTCTTGCGTGTAGCCGAGGGAGGGAGGAGGGTGGCTCCCGCCGGGGCGCCCCTTCATTTGCGTGTCCCTGGGCCCCTTCATTTGTGTGTTCCAGAAGTGCCCCTGGCCCGTCCGTAACCATTTTGGCTCAAGCCCTTTCGTCCCGAGTTGTTTTCGGACTCATCTCGAACCTAGACCAATCTCACCGCTCCTCTTCAGTGTCCAACTCCACACAATGTTCGCCTACCTCGGATGCTGCGCCGCGGCACCTCGCCCCGCTTGCGATACGATATCACAGGAAGATCCACCAGCGTCGCTGCTTCGCATTCAGCGCGAGCTTGCTGAACATAACTTTGTCTGTATTCCTGGGAAAGTTTACCGTGCCTTGTTGAAGTGGAAGGGCGCCGAAGAGAAGGAGTTACAAGCTTTGGAGGCAGGCGACGTGCACGCGGAGGTCGCTTCCGACCCAGAGCCCAACATGTATTTCCGCCAAGTTGCGTTCCACAGGATGGTCCTCAACCTGGACGGGGATGCGCCGTTCGAGGCCATGATGCCTGGCGTGACCCAGATCAATCCTGAAGAGATCACGTCGGACAGTGGCGCGAAGGTCGCGTTCGCGCGTTCCAAGACAAGGCACTGGCCGGAGCCTCCGAAAGCATACGCTGGTAGCTCCGTGGCCATGGCTATCGCAGCACTGAACGAGGCCCTCGTTCCCAAGCAGCATCACCCCCAGAGCAACATCAACAACGACTCGCGTCATGTGATCAATGACCAGATCCTGATCCGGATCAAGAAGACGAGTGCCCTCGGCGTTGATGAGAGCCCGACTCCTGAAGGCATCCACCAGGATGGCACCGAGATGTCTAGCGTGACGCTAATTGGGCGACGGAATGTGTCCAGCGGTGGGGAGAGCCGGATTTGGAACCTCAAGCAACCAACGGGCAACTACAGCAGCAACGCGTTTGGCAACTTCAAGAGGCCGAAGAGCATGGATGAGCCCGACGGCTTCGACTGGTCCAATTGCCTCTTCGACAAGGCGCTCATTGAGCCTTGGGAGAGCGTCTTCTTCAATGACCGTTTGGTGGAGCACGAGGCGCGCGCTTTCGCTGGGACCGACGGATGCCATCGTGACGTCATTGTCAACTTCCTGCGGAAGCCTCTGCTGGACGGGAGCGACAAAATGAAGATGAAGCCCAGCATGGAAATTGTTTCAATCGCTTGAACGGCCCAGCAGGACTATCCGACATACATCCTACAAGTATAACGCGTTATACGCCTATGCCTATATGTACCAGGTCACAGAGCTGGTCTTTCAGAAAATTCACAAATTCGTTTAGGGCATCACGAATGCGATCCACCTGATGCGTTCAGGGCATCACCAATCCTTTAGGGCATCTTTTAGAAATTCACAAATGCGTTTAGGACATCCTTTAGAAGTTCCATGCGGTAGGGCATCACAAATGCGTTTAGGGCATCACGAATGCGTTGAGGCATCACGGGGTTCACGAATGCCTACCTCCTTCCACCTGATCCCCGATTGCTCCTTGTACTTCAATTTCTGCCAGTGCTTCAAGTGCTCCCTATACTTCAATTTCCACGCGCTCTTCCTCCCCCGGGTCCTCGTTCCCTGGGCGTCGGCGTGAGGGCGAAATATCTATAGGGGCGCACGAGTGGGTGCGCCTTTGTCTATATGTACCAGGTCACAGAGCTGGCCCTCCAGGAGTTCACACGTGCTATCGTCCAGAGCATCGCGAATGCGTGCTCCTATGCCTACTTCCTCTACCTGCTCGTCGATTTCCTCCTGTACTTGAATTTCCTTCTGCTCTTCCTCTACCCGGTCCTCTTCGATCCGTGCCTCGACGTGTGCGCGGGCCGCCTCCAGAGCTGCTCCGTCAGGAGAAGTACGACCAGCTCTTCGACCGAAAGTTCGTCACAGCGGTCGTGGCGTACGCATTGGTCCTCGCGTTCACTGCGGGGTTCGGCGCTTACCAGCTGGTGGTGGTCTCCCGAAGGTTCGACACGTACCCGAGCATGCGTGCCATTCCACGTGATCTCACAGATGGACGTAAGATCGCAGATTGGGCGTCGGGGTACCTCGATTGCATTTGGTTATCCTAGTATTATACATTATACAATGACGTTGAATGGGCCCACGCATGCACATGTTGCATCCCTGTCATATGCATGTTTTCCCACTCGTGCATGGTCCGCGGAGGCACGCATCGGAGGTCCCTGTGCGTCCTCGTCCAGCTCTTCTTCAACCGCTACACGCGCACTAGTTTCCAGCACCCAGGCGAGAGCACCTCTCTTTCTCTCGCGATTCCTGTTGGTCCCTTCTCTTTCCCCTGCCCTCGCCTAGCCTCTCGATTTCCGCTCCGCGACTGCTTCCCTTCCCCCATCTTCCTCTTCCTCAGGCTCTTCTCCGTGTCGGGGCCCCTGGCCTTGCCTCACTTGAACTCACTTGTTTCACCGCCCCTTCGTGGTGAGGTGCCCCGTCAGCCCCCGGCGTTACGCGTCACGAGGCAAAGATCCTCTTCCGCGCGGCATCACCGCCCTCGAGCTTCCGCCAGATCCGCCGCCTGGCTGAGCGCTCCGGGCGGGAGCTCTCGTTTCGAGCCAATGCCGATTTTTCTTGCTGCGACGTTCCGCCATGCTCCTTCATCTCTGCTCTACATCAAGAATTCAGGGAAAATGGGGTTCGGGGCCCTTGGGGATCGCACAGGTCTTCGAGTTGGCGTGCATTTTTTCCGACGATCGCCGAGTGGAATTCGTCCACTGTGCTCGTTGGAGGTTTTGCGCGTTGTTGCCCTTGTCATGCTGCGCACTGCATCAGTATTTTGTATCCGACCAGCGCCAGGTGGAACACGTCCACCGTGCTTGATGGGTTCATGCTGTTGCTCTTTCCGTGGTGTGCACCGCATCCACCGTGCTGTTTGAGCTGCCAGCAATCGCCAGCCTTCATTAGACCCAATAAAAAAATTAGAAGTGCCCCTGGCCCGAGGTGCCCCCAGGATTTCAAAGGAGGCCCCCACTGCCTCCCCATAGCGTCGATTTCGCGTCAGTTGGCGTCGGTTGGCGCTGATTCGCAATAGCAGGCAAGATGGCGCGGGAGGCTCCCCAGGGCTGCCACAGAATATGTTTGCCAGCCCGACCCGATTCGACGCCAACATTCCGACGATCCGACGCGGCCGGATGTGTACATGTCGTTGTTGCGAATATTGGCGCGGCCGATATAGCTCGATCCAACCTCAGTTCAATAGAGGTAATGCTAGGGATGCCCAGATCTTTACGGATGAGCCACGAACGATCCAGCGCGAGTCGAGGGACATCAGCGTCTGTGAAGCCCTCAAACGATGATTGGCGTGCTCGCCATCGAAGAGGAATCCTCCTCCTGAACATAAAATAGACGAGGTGATTTCATGCAATGTATGGCCATGCAGATGTTTCAGAGAAACCACGTGTATGCCCAGATTTACCTCATAATACTTATGCTATGTACTACGGTCCAAGACATACGTGTGGACCTCATTGAGATCCATGCGGATTTCTCGGATCAGCGTTGGACTTGGCGGCGCCTTTGGTGCTGACCCTGGCGCGCTCCGCGCGCGCGAGGGAGGCGTGTCCAGCGCACCCACAACAATCTACGCATATGCATGTTGCACTCCAAGTCCCAAGATGGGGTTCTTGTAGTTAGTGTGACGCTTCCACCTTCTCACCTCACATTCCCGCCTTCTCCCTTCTCAGGTCATTTATTGTTGGATCTACTCATGCTCATACTCAATCACATTCAGACTCAGCAGAGTCAGTTTCACTAACACTCAGGTGACTCGTATACAGACTCGCTCGCATAGACAATGTTTACGTCAGACTCATCCTCACGGATTTACTCGCACTCATATTCTCTCAAGCTCAGGCTCTCTCACACTCAGTCTCATTCGCACTCAGACCCGCTCAGATCACATTCAGTCCGTTCACACTACGCTCCACGCAAAATCAGCTTAGTAAAACTCAGGCTCATCCCGATCGTCAACGTACGCTCGGATCATTCATATCCAAACTCCTTCACATTCAGACTCATTCATACTCAGACTCACCCACATTTAGTCTCACTCACAGTGAGATCACTCATGCTCAGACTCGCCCATGCTCACCGCAGTGTAACTGGTACTGTTCTTGGGTGCCCGAAGGATGAGCGTGGTGTACGTTCCAGCTCGCGGCCAGACTGCGGGGATGTATCGAGCGGTTCGCTCTTTTATGTCCCCGAACTGTTTGTCTTATTTGGGAGCCTCGTGAGAACTGCGATATAGCGGGCACAGCAGACGGGAGCCCCAAGGAGGAGCAGCCAGCGGGGGGGTGACTTTGACCACTTGCGGCCAGACGTTGGGGATGCCGCTAGCGGCTTGCTCCTTTGCCGTCCCTCGCTTGTCTCTCTTTTGAGATCCCCGTGAACACCCCGATAGCAGACATAGCAGCTTGGGCATCCCAAGGGGGAGACGCCAGATGGGAAGGATCTTCCCCTGGTGTCTCGCGCGAGGCGCTTGTGTGGAAATGGCGACTTCTCTGCTTTGAGAACCCTGTGCTCGAATCGGTGCAGCAGGCGTGGCATTTGGGCGCCCCAGGGAGGAGCCGCTGAGGGTCATTGCGTTATAGTTCTCGCCAGTCTGCGGCAAGGTCGCGGGGATGTCCGAGATTCCTCGCACTTCCTCATCTTCTTCACGTCTCCTTGCTTCTGCTCCCCTTCTACCCGCTCCCTCGTTCATCATCCCCACTCTGCTCCTCTCCCTGCTCGCTCTGCTCCTCGCTCAAAAAAATGCGGGGATGTCTGTAGCGAAGCGCTTGCTTCTGCCTCGACTCCAATCCGAGGCCCACCGACAACAGAAATCGCACCACAAAGAAGCTGCACACATCGTGAGAACCTCACTCATCTGGTTGCCGGGGAAAAATCAGGCGCCGCATCGCGCCGCGTCCACTCATACCCCATCCCTGCCGTCCCTCACCGTGCAGTCGAGTCCCCTCTCTTGCCTGGGCCGCGTGCCTGCTCCTCCACGAACGCGCCCCGCGGCGGCCCCTCGCAGCGCCGCCCCCCCCCCCCGCGCCGCACCCGGAGGCGGCGGCAGGCCGCCCGGCCGACCCCGCCGGGGCGAAGCGCGAGGCGGGGCGGCCCGGGCGCGCGCTCGTCGGCCCCGCGCCGCGTCTGGCGGGCCCGAGGGGCCCTCGGGGTCTGCATCGACCAGACGTAGGAGTGACCTTTCGCCGGAGTGACCTTTGGCGCGGGCACAGATGGGCCCCCAGATGGCTGAAGACGAAGCACGAGCAGCGGCTTGCGCGCCCAGGTTTGGTCCCCGCGCGGCCCCCCAAGAGCCGCGCACCAAAGGTCACTCTTACCCAGGGTCACTCTTGCGTGTAAGTAGCCGACTGCAGCGCTCCCTCGCCTCTCCGTCCCCCTTTTGGGGGTCCGTGGCGGGGGGCCGCCACGGACGACGGCGGAGGGGCAGCACGGGCGAGGCCGGGGGCACGGGCACGGGAGCGAGGGAGGGAGGATTTCCAGCCTTGAACGTGCCCCTATCCCTGAGACTGACACGCCACAAGGGGAGGACAATCTCAGGGAGGCGCCCTCAGAAACGGAGGGTGCATCCCGAAGATCGCCATCGTGATGAGGCGATGCCCAACATAGGGACAGGGATATGTTCTGGGCTGGTGATCCGCGGCGGCCCCCTGCCGGGGCGTCGCAGCGCCATGGGCGGCCCCGACGGCGGGGGGGCAGCACGGGCGAGGCCGGGGCACAGGGCATGGGAGCGAGGGAGTCGACGAGACTCTGGACGCCCGAAATGGGTATTGAAAGAATGGGTACTATGCCCATCAGCGGATCTTGCTCATTTTGAACAAGATCCGCTGTCCACGCCGCCGCGGCTTGTGTCCATTCGAGACAGGAGGCCGCCCGCCCAACAGCGGCCGCTGTTGGTTTGGGACAACACTTGTTGTTGGGCATTGTACCCATTCTTTCGGTACCCATTTCGGGCGTCCAAATAGACGTAAGAGTGACCTTTCGCCGGAGTGACCTTTGGTGCGGGCCAAAGGGGGTCCCCCGATCGCCGAGCGCGAGGCGGCAGTGGCGTCTTGCGCGCTTCTGTTTGGCCCCCTCGCGGCCCCCCAGAAGCCGCGCACCAGAGGTCACTCTTGACCAGGGTCACTTTTGCGTGTAGCCGAGGGAGGGAGGAGGGTGGCTCCCGCCGGGGCGCCCCTTCATTTGCGTGTCCCTGGGCCCCTTCATTTGTGTGTGCCAGAAGTGCCCCTGGCCCGTCCGTAACCATTTTGGCTCAAGCCCTTTCGTCCCGAGTTGTTTTCGGACTCATCTCGAACCTAGACCAATCTCACCGCTCCTCTTCAGTGTCCAACTCCACACAATGTTCGCCTACCTCGGATGCTGCGCCGCGGCACCTCGCCCCGCTTGCGATACGATATCACAGGAAGATCCACCAGCGTCGCTGCTTCGCATTCAGCGCGAGCTTGCTGAACATAACTTTGTCTGTATTCCTGGGAAAGTTTACCGTGCCTTGTTGAAGTGGAATGGCGCCGAAGAGAAGGAGTTACAAGCTTTGGAGGCAGGCGACGTGCACGCGGAGGTCGCTTCCGACCCAGAGCCCAACATGTATTTCCGCCAAGTTGCGTTCCACAGGATGGTCCTCAACCTGGACGGGGATGCGCCGTTCGAGGCCATGATGCCTGGCGTGACCCAGATCAATCCTGAAGAGATCACGTCGGACAGTGGCGCGAAGGTCGCGTTCGCGCGTTCCAAGACAAGGCACTGGCCGGAGCCTCCGAAAGCATACGCTGGTAGCTCCGTGGCCATGGCTATCGCAGCACTGAACGAGGCCCTCGTTCCCAAGCAGCATCACCCCCAGAGCAACATCAACAACGACTCGCGTCATGTGATCAATGACCAGATCCTGATCCGGATCAAGAAGACGAGTGCCCTCGGCGTTGATGAGAGCCCGACTCCTGAAGGCATCCACCAGGATGGCACCGAGATGTCTAGCGTGACGCTAATTGGGCGACGGAATGTGTCCAGCGGTGGGGAGAGCCGGATTTGGAACCTCAAGCAACCAACGGGCAAACTTTACAGCAGCAAAACGCGTTTGGCAACTTCAAAGAGGCGAAAGAGCATGGAGGAGCCCGACGGCTTCGAATGGATGTGCTGTGTGTTTGGTGTTATATTGTTGTTGATCTGTGATTTGTGTTTGTTAGGTTGTGTGGAGTTTGCGGTTTTTGCTGTGAGTGGTCCAATTTGCCTCTTCGACAAGGCGGCTCATGAGCCTTGGGAGAGCTTTTCTTTCAATGACCGTTTGGTGGAGCACGAGGCGCGCGCTTTCGCTGGACCGACGGATGCATAGTGACGTTTATTGTCAACTTCCTGCGGAAGCCTCTGCTGGACGGGAGCGACAAGATGAAGATGAAGCCCAGCATGGAAATTGTTTCAATCGCTTGAACGGCCCAGCAGGACTATCCGACATACATCCTACAAGTATAACGCGTTATACGCCTATGCCTATATGTACCAGGTCACAGAGCTGGTCTTTCAGAAGTTCACAAATTCGTTTAGGGCATCACGAATGCGATCCACCTGATGCGTTCAGGGCATCACCAATCCTTTAGGGCATCCTTTAGAAATTCACAAATGCGTTTAGGACATCCTTTAGAAGTTCACACATGCGTTTAGGGCATCACAAATGCGTTTAGGGCATCACGAATGCGTTTAGGGCATCACGATGTTCACGAATGCCTACCTCCTTCCACCTGATCCCCGATTGCTCCTTGTACTTCAATTTCTGCCAGTGCTTCAAGTGCTCCCTATACTTCAATTTCCACGCGCTCTTCCTCCCCCGGGTCCTCGTCTCCCTGGGCGTCGGCGTGAGGGCGAAATATCTATAGGGGCGCACGAGTGGGTGCGCCTTTGTCTATATGTACCAGGTCACAGAGCTGGCCCTCCAGAAGTTCACACGTGCTATCGTCCAGAGCATCGCGAATGCGTGCTCCTATGCCTACTTCCTCTACCTGCTCGTCGATTTCCTCCTGTACTTGAATTTCCTTCTGCTCTTCCTCTACCCGGTCCTCTTCAATCCGTGCCTCGACGTGTGCGCGGGCCGCCTCCAGAGCTGCTCCGTCAGGAGAAGTACGACCAGCTCTTCGACCGAAAGTTCGTCACAGCGGTCGTGGCGTACGCATTGGTCCTCGCGTTCTTTGCGGGGTTCGGCGCTTACCAGCTGGTGGTGGTCTCCCGAAGGTTCGACACGTACCCGAGCATGCGTGCCATTCCACGTGATCTCACAGATGGACGTAAGATCACAGATTGGGCGTCGGGGTACCTCGATTGCATTTGGTCATCCTAGTATTATACATTATACAATGACGTTGAATGGGCCCACGCATGCACATGTTGCATCCCTGTCATATGCATGTTTTCCCACTCGTGCATGGTCCGCGGAGGCACGCATCGGAGGTCCCTGTGCGTCCTCGTCCAGCTCTTCTTCAACCGCTACACGCGCACTAGTTTCCAGCACCCAGGCGTGAGCACCTCTCTTTCTCTCGCGATTCCTGTTGGTCCCTTCTCTTTCCCCTGCCCTCGCCTAGCCTCTCGATTTCCGCTCCGTGACTGCTTCCCTTCCTCCATCTTCCTCTTCCTCAGGCTCTTCTCCGTGTCGGGGCCCCTGGCCTTGCCTCACTTGAACTCACTTGTTTCACCGCCCCTTCGTGGTGAGGTGCCCCGTCAGCCCCCGGTGTTACGCGTCACGAGGCAAAGATCCTCTTCCGCGCGGCATCACCGCCCTCGAGCTTCCGCCAGATCCGCCGCCTGGCTGAGCGCTCTGGGCGGGAGCTCTCGTTTCGAGCCAATGCCGATTTTTCTTGCCGCGACGTTCCGCCATGCTCCTTCGTCTCTGCTCTACATCAAGAATTCAGGGAAAATGGGGTTCGGGGCCCTTGTGATCGCACAGGTCTTCGAGTTGGCGTGCATTTTTTTCCGACGATCGCCGAGTGGAATTCGTCTACTGTGCTCGTTGGAGGTTTTGCGCGTTGTTGCTCTTGTCATACTGCGCACTGCATCAGTATTTTGTATCCGACCAGCGCCAGGTGGAACACGTCCACCGTGCTTGATGGGTTCATGCTGTTGCTCTTTCCGTGGTGTGCACCGCGTCCACCGTGCTGTTTGAGCTGCCAGCAATCGCCAGCCTTCATTAGACCCAATTAAAAAATTAGAAGTGCCCCTGGCCCGAGGTGCCCCCAGGATTTCAAAGGAGGCCCCCACTGCCTCCCCATAGCGTCGATTTCGCGTCAGTTGGCGTCGGTTGGCGCTGATTCGCAATAGCAGGCAAGATGGCGCGGGAGGCTCCCCAGGGCTGCCACAGAATATGTTTGCCAGCCCGACCCGATTCGACGCCAACATTCCGACGATCCGACGCGGCCGGATGTGTACATGTCGTTGTTGCGAATATTGGCGCGGCCGATATAGCTCGATCCAACCTCAGTTCAATAGAGGTAATGCTAGGGATGCCCAGATCTCTACGGATGAGCCACGAACGATCCAGCGCGAGTCGAGGGACATCAGCGTCTGTGAAGCCCTCAAACGATGATTGGCGTGCTCGCCATCGAAGAGGAATCCTCCTCCTGAACATAAACAGACGAGGTGATTTCATGCAATGTATGGCCATGCAGATGTTTCAGAGAAACCACGTGTATGCCCAGATTTACCTCATAATACTTATGCTATGTACTACGGTCCAAGACATACGTGTGGACCTCATTGAGATCCACGCGGATTTCTCGGATCAGCGTTGGACTTGGCGGCGCCTTTGGTGCTGACCCTGGCGCGATCCACGCGCGCGAGGGAGGCGTGCCCAGCGCACCCACAACAATCTACGCATATGCATGTTGCACTCCAAGTCCCAAGATGGGGTTCTTGTAGTTAGTGTGACGCTTCCACCTTCTCACCTCACATTCCCGCCTTCTCCCTTCTCAGGTCATTTATTGTTGGATCTACTCATGCTCATACTCAATCACATTCAGACTCAGCAGAGTCAGTTTCACTAACACTCAGGTGACTCGTATACAGACCCGCTCGCATAGACAATGTTTACGTCTGACCAGTGACACTCAGACTCATTCGTACTCAGACTCATCCTCACGTATTTACTCGCACTCAGATTCTCTCAAGCTCAGGCTCTCTCACACTCAGTCTCATTCGCATTCAGACCCGCTCAGATCACATTCAGTCCGTTCACACTACGCTCCACGCAAAATCAGCTTAGTAAAACTCAGGCTCGTCCCGATCGTCAACGCACGTTCGGATCATTCATATCCAAACTCCTTCACATTCAGACTCATTCATACTCAGACTCACCCACATTTAGTCTCACTCACAGTGAGATCACTCATGCTCAGACTCGCCCATGCTCACCGCAGTGTAACTGGTACGGTTCTTGGGTGCCCGAAGGATGAGCGTGGTGTACGTTCCAGCTCGCGGCCAGACTGCGGGGATGTATCGAGCGGTTCGCTCTTTGATGTCCCCGAACTGTTTGTCTTATTTGGGAGCCTCGTGAGAACTGCGATATAGCGGGCACAGCAGACGGGAGCCCCAAGGAGGGGCAGCCAGCGGGGGGGTGACTTTGACCACTTGCGGCCAGACGTTGGGGATGCCGCTAGCGGCTTGCTCCTTTGCCGTCCCTCGCTTGTCTCTCTTTTGAGATCCCCGTGAACACCCCGATAGCAGACATAGCAGTTTGGCAACCAATGGGAACAAGCCACGATGGAAGGAATCTTTGCCCTGGTGTCTCGCGCGAGCGCAATGTGGGAAATGGCGAACTTCTCTGCATTGAGACCCTGTGCTCGAATCGGATGCACGCAGGCGTGGTACTTGGGCGCCCCCAGTGTCAGGAACCGCTGAGGGCCCTTGTGGTTATAGTTCTCGCCAGTCTGCGGCAAGTCGCGGAATGTCCGAGATTCCTCGCACTTCCTCATCAAGCACGGGAACTTCATCACGACTCCTTGCTTCTGCTCCGCTTCTACCCGCTCCCTCGTTCCTCCTACCACACTGTGGCACCTCTTCACTGATCGCTCTGCTCCATCGCTCAAATTGCGGGATGTCAGTACGAAGCGCTGCATCAGCCTCCGACTCCCAAACGAGCGACCGCCACCATAAATCGCACCACAACAAGAAGCTGCACACATCGTGCGAAACCTCACTCATCCTGTGCCGTGGACAAATCAGGGGGGGCGCTCGCGCCACGTCGACAATCATACCCCATCCCTGCCATCCCTCAACCGTGCATGTCCCGAAAAGTTTTCCCCCCCCCCCCCCACCCCCCCCCCCCTCTCTTGCCTGGCCGCGTGCTCTACCTCCACGAACGCGCCCCGCGGCGGCCCCTCGCAGCGCCCGCCCCCCCCCCCCCCCCCCTACCCCGCAACCCAGGGGGAGGGGTGGCGGCAGGCCGTTCCGGCCGACCCCGCCGGGGCGAAGCGCGAGGCGGGGCGGCCCGGGCGCGCGCTCGTCGGCCCCGCGCCGCGTCTGGCGGGCCCGAGGGGCCCTCGGGGTCTGCATCGACCAGACGTAGGAGTGACCTTTCGCCGGAGTGACCTTTGGCGCGGGCACAGATGGGCCCCCGGATGGGGGAAGGCGAAGCACGAGCAGCGGCTTGCGCGCCCAGGTTTGGCCCCCGCGCGGCCCCCCAAGAGCCGCGCACCAGAGGTCACTCTTACCCAGGGTCACTCTTGCGTGTAATTAGCCGACTGCAACGCTCCCTCGCCTCTCCGCCCCCCTTTGGGGGGTCCGTGGCGGGGGGCCGCCACGGACGACGGCGGAGGGGCAGCACGGGCGAGGCCGGGGGCACGGGCACGGGAGCGAGGGAGGGAGGATTTCCAGCCTCGAACGTGCCCCTATCCCTGAGACTGACACGCCACAAGGGGAGGACAATCTCAGGGAGGCGCCCTCAGAAACGGAGGGTGCATCCCGAAGATCGCCATCGTGATGAGGCGATGCCCAACATAGGGACAGGGATATGTTCTGGGCTGGTGATCCGCGGCGGCCCCCTGCCGGGGCGTCGCAGCGCCATGGGCGGCCCCGACGGCGGGGGGGCAGCACGGGCGAGGCCGGGGCACAGGGCATGGGAGCGAGGGAGTCGACGAGACTCTGGACGCCCGAAATGGGTACTGAAAGAATGGGTACTATGCCCAACAGCGGATCTTGTTCATTTTGAACAAGATCCGCTGTCCACGCCGCCGCGGCTTGTGTCCATTCGAGACAGGAGGCCGCCCGCCCAACAGCTGCCGCTGTTGGTTTGGGACAACACTTGTTGTTGGGCATTGTACCCATTCTTTCGGTACCCATTTCGGGCGTCCAAATAGACGTAAGAGTGACCTTTTGCCGGAGTGACCTTTGGTGCGGGCCAAAGGGGGTCCCCCGATCGCCGAGCGCGAGGCGGCAGTGGCGTTTTGCGCGCTTCGGTTTGGCCCCCTCGCGGCCCCCCAGAAGCCGCGCACCAGAGGTCACTCTTGCCCAGGGTCACTCTTGCGTGTAGCCGAGGGAGGGAGGAGGGTGGCTCCCGCCGGGGCGCCCCTTCATTTGCGTGTCCCTGGGCCCCTTCATTTGTGTGTTCCAGAAGTGCCCCTGGCCCGTCCGTAACCATTTTGGCTCAAGCCCTTTCGTCCCGAGTTGTTTTCGGACTCATCTCGAACCTAGACCAATCTCACCGCTCCTCTTCAGTGTCCAACTCCACACAATGTTCGCCTACCTCGGATGCTGCGCCGCGGCACCTCGCCTCGCTTGCGATACGATATCACAGGAAGATCCACCGGCGTCGCTGCTTCGCATTCAGCGCGAGCTTGCTGAACATAACTTTGTCTGTATTCCTGGGAAAGTTTACCGTGCCTTGCTGAAGTGGAAGGGCGCCGAAGAGAAGGAGTTACAAGCTTTGGAGGCAGGCGACGTGCACGCGGAGGTCGCTTCCGACCCAGAGCCCAACATGTATTTCCGCCAAGTTGCGTTCCACAGGATGGTCCTCAACCTGGACGGGGATGCGCCGTTCGAGGCCATGATGCCTGGCGTGACCCAGATCAATCCTGAAGAGATCACGTCGGACAGTGGCGCGAAGGTCGCGTTCGCGCGTTCCAAGACAAGGCACTGGCCGGAGCCTCCGAAAGCATACGCTGGTAGCTCCGTGGCCATGGCTATCGCAGCACTGAACGAGGCCCTCGTTCCCAAGAAGCATCACCCCCAGAGCAACATCAACAACGACTCGCGTCATGTGATCAACGACCAGATCCTGATCCGGATCAAGAAGACGAGTGCCCTCGGCGTTGATGAGAGCCCGACTCCTGAAGGCATCCACCAGGATGGCACCGAGATGTCAGCGTGACGCTAATTGGCGACGGAATGTTGGTCCGCTGTGGGGAGAGCCGGAATTACTCACCTCAAGCAACCAACGGCAACTACACCGCAACGCGTTGGCCAACTTCAAGAGGCCGAAGAGCACGAGACCCGACGGCTTCGACTGTCCCAATTGCCATCTTCGACAAGGGCCTCATTGAGCCTTGGGAAGCGTCCTTCTTCAATACCGATTGGTGAAGCACGAGGCGCGCGCTTTCGCTGGGACCGACGGATGCCATCGTGACGTCATTGTCAACTTCCTGCGGAAGCCTCTGCTGGACGGGAGCGACAAGATGAAGATGAAGCCCAGCATGGAAAGTGTTTCAATCGCTTGAACGGCCCAGCAGGACTATCCGACATACATCCTACAAGTATAACGCGTTATACGCCTATGCCTATATGTACCAGGTCACAGAGCTGGTCTTTCAGAAATTCACAAATTCGTTTAGGGCATCACGAATGCGATCCACCTGATGCGTTCAGGGCATCACCAATCCTTTAGGGCATCCTTTAGAAATTCACAAATGCGTTTAGGACATCCTTTAGAAGTTCACACATGCGTTTAGGGCATCACAAATGCGTTTAGGGCATCACGAATGCGTTTAGGGCATCACGATGTTCACGAATGCATACCTCCTTCCACCTGATCCCCGATTGCTCCTTGTACTTCAATTTCTGCCAGTGCTTCAAGTGCTCCCTATACTTCAATTTCCACGCGCTCTTCCTCTCCCGGGTTTTCGTCTCCCTGGGCGTCGGCGTGAGGGCGAAATATCTATAGGGGCGCACGAGTGGGTGCGCCTTTGTCTATATGTACCAGGTCACAGAGCTGGCCCTCCAGAAGTTCACACGTGCTATCGTCCAGAGCATCGCGAATGCGTGCTCCTATGCCTACTTCCTCTACCTGCTCGTCGATTTCCTCCTGTACTTGAATTTCCTTCTGCTCTTCCTCTCCCCGGTCCTCTTCGATCCGTGCCTCGACGTGTGCGCGGGCCGCCTCCAGAGCTGCTCCGTCAGGAGAAGTACGACCAGCTCTTCGACCGAATGTTCGTCACAGCGGTCGTGGCGTACGCATTGGTCCTCGCGTTCACTGCGGGGTTCGGCGCTTACCAGCTGGCGGTGGTCTCCCGAAGGTTCGACACGTACCCGAGCATGCGTGCCATTCCACGTGATCTCACAGATGGACGTAAGATCGCAGATTGGGCGTCGGGGTACCTCGATTGCATTTGGTTATCCTAGTATTATACATTATACAATGACGTTGAATGGGCCCACGCATGCACATGTTGCATCCCTGTCATATGCATGTTTTCCCACTCGTGCATGGTCCGCGGAGGCACGCATCGAGGTCCCTGTGCGTCCTCGTCCAGCTCTTCTTCAACCCCTACACGCGCACTAGTTTCCAGCACCCAGGCGAGAGCACCTCTCTTTCTCTCGCGATTCCTGTTGGTCCCTTCTCTTTCCCCTGCCCTCGCCTAGCCTCTCGATTTCCGCTCCGCGACTGCTTCCCTTCCCCCATCTTCCTCTTCCTCAGGCTCTTCTCCGTGTCGGGGCCCCTGGCCTTGCCTCACTTGAACTCACTTGTTTCACCGCCCCTTCGTGGTGAGGTGCCCCGTCAGCCCCCGGCGTTACGCGTCACGAGGCAAAGATCCTCTTCCGCGCGGCATCACCGCCCTCGAGCTTCCGCCAGATCCGCCGCCTGGCTGAGCGCTCCGGGCGGGAGCTCTCGTTTCGAGCCAATGCCGATTTTTCTTGCTGCGACGTTCCGCCATGCTCCTTCATCTCTGCTCTACATCAAGAATTCAGGGAAAATGGGGTTCGGGGCCCTTGGGGATCGCACAGGTCTTCGAGTTGGCGTGCATTTTTTCCGACGATCGCCGAGTGGAATTCGTCCACTGTGCTCGTTGGAGGTTTTGCGCGTTGTTGCCCTTGTCATGCTGCGCACTGCATCAGTATTTTGTATCCGACCAGCGCCAGGTGGAACACGTCCACCGTGCTTGATGGGTTCATGCTGTTGCTCTTTCCGTGGTGTGCACCGCATCCACCGTGCTGTTTGAGCTGCCAGCAATCGCCAGCCTTCATTAGACCCAATAAAAAAATTAGAAGTGCCCCTGGCCCGAGGTGCCCCCAGGATTTCAAAGGAGGCCCCCACTGCCTCCCCATAGCGTCGATTTCGCGTCAGTTGGCGTCGGTTGGCGCTGATTCGCAATAGCAGGCAAGATGGCGCGGGAGGCTCCCCAGGGCTGCCACAGAATATGTTTGCCAGCCCGACCCGATTCGACGCCAACATTCCGACGATCCGACGCGGCCGGATGTGTACATGTCGTTGTTGCGAATATTGGCGCGGCCGATATAGCTCGATCCAACCTCAGTTCAATAGAGGTAATGCTAGGGATGCCCAGATCTTTACGGATGAGCCACGAACGATCCAGCGCGAGTCGAGGGACATCAGCGTCTGTGAAGCCCTCAAACGATGATTGGCGTGCTCGCCATCGAAGAGGAATCCTCCTCCTGAACATAAAATAGACGAGGTGATTTCATGCAATGTATGGCCATGCAGATGTTTCAGAGAAACCACGTGTATGCCCAGATTTACCTCATAATACTTATGGCTATGTACTACGGTCCAAGACATACGTGTGGACCCTCATTGAGATTCCATTGCGGATTTTCTCGATAGCGGTTGGGCCTGCGGCCGCCTTTGGTGCTGGCGGTGCTGAACCCTGGCGCGCGCCGCGCGCGCGAGGGAGGCGTGTCCAGCGCATCCCGCAACATCTACGGCCTATGCAATGTTGCACTCAATTCCAAGAATTGGGGTTCTTGTAGTGAGTGTGACGCTTTTTCCACCTTCTCACCTCACATTCCCGCCTTCTCCCTTCTCAGGTCATTTATTGTTGGATCTACTCATGCTCATACTCAATCACATTCAGACTCAGCAGAGTCAGTTTCACTAACACTCAGGTGACTCGTATACAGACTCGCTCGCATAGACAATGTTTACGTCAGACTCATCCTCACGGATTTACTCGCACTCATATTCTCTCAAGCTCAGGCTCTCTCACACTCAGTCTCATTCGCACTCAGACCCGCTCAGATCACATTCAGTCCGTTCACACTACGCTCCACGCAAAATCAGCTTAGTAAAACTCAGGCTCATCCCGATCGTCAACGTACGCTCGGATCATTCATATCCAAACTCCTTCACATTCAGACTCATTCATACTCAGACTCACCCACATTTAGTCTCACTCACAGTGAGATCACTCATGCTCAGACTCGCCCATGCTCACCGCAGTGTAACTGGTACTGTTCTTGGGTGCCCGAAGGATGAGCGTGGTGTACGTTCCAGCTCGCGGCCAGACTGCGGGGATGTATCGAGCGGTTCGCTCTTTTATGTCCCCGAACTGTTTGTCTTATTTGGGAGCCTCGTGAGAACTGCGATATAGCGGGCACAGCAGACGGGAGCCCCAAGGAGGAGCAGCCAGCGGGGGGGTGACTTTGACCACTTGCGGCCAGACGTTGGGGATGCCGCTAGCGGCTTGCTCCTTTGCCGTCCCTCGCTTGTCTCTCTTTTGAGATCCCCGTGAACACCCCGATAGCAGACATAGCAGCTTGGGCATCCCAAGGGGGAGACGCCAGATGGGAAGGATCTTTCCCTGGTGTCTCGCGCGAGGCGCTTGTGTGGAAATGGCGACTTCTCTGCTTTGAGAACCCTGTGCTCGAATCGGTGCAGCAGGCGTGGCATTTGGGCGCCCCAGGGAGGAGCCGCTGAGGGTCATTGGTTTATAGTTCTCGCCAAGCTGGCGGCAAGGTCGCGGGGGTGTCCGAGATTCCCTCTGGCACTTCCCTCATCTTCTTCGACGTCTCATTGCTTCTGCTCCCCTTCTACCCCGCTTCCCTCGTTCCTCCTCCCCACTCTGCTCTCTTCCTGAATCGCTCCTGCCTCCTCGCTCAAATTGGCGGGGATGCTGTACGAAGCGCTTGCCTTCTGCCTCCGACTCCCAATCGAAGCCACCGCCACCGAAATCGCACCAACAGAAGCTGCACACATCGTGCGAACCTCACTCATCTCTGTTGCCGGGACAAATCAGGCGCGCTCGCGCCACGTCCGACATCATACCCCATCCCTGCCGCCTCAAAACCGTGCAGTCGAGTCCCCTCTCTTGCCTGGGCCGCGTGCCTGCTCCTCCACGAACGCGCCCCGCGGCGGCCCCTCGCAGCGCCGCCCCCCCCCCCCGCGCCGCACCCGGAGGCGGCGGCAGGCCGCCCGGCCGACCCCGCCGGGGCGAAGCGCGAGGCGGGGCGGCCCGGGCGCGCGCTCGTCGGCCCCGCGCCGCGTCTGGCGGGCCCGAGGGGCCCTCGGGGTCTGCATCGACCAGACGTAGGAGTGACCTTTCGCCGGAGTGACCTTTGGCGCGGGCACAGATGGGCCCCCAGATGGCTGAAGACGAAGCACGAGCAGCGGCTTGCGCGCCCAGGTTTGGTCCCCGCGCGGCCCCCCAAGAGCCGCGCACCAAAGGTCACTCTTACCCAGGGTCACTCTTGCGTGTAAGTAGCCGACTGCAGCGCTCCCTCGCCTCTCCGTCCCCCTTTTGGGGGTCCGTGGCGGGGGGCCGCCACGGACGACGGCGGAGGGGCAGCACGGGCGAGGCCGGGGGCACGGGCACGGGAGCGAGGGAGGGAGGATTTCCAGCCTTGAACGTGCCCCTATCCCTGAGACTGACACGCCACAAGGGGAGGACAATCTCAGGGAGGCGCCCTCAGAAACGGAGGGTGCATCCCGAAGATCGCCATCGTGATGAGGCGATGCCCAACATAGGGACAGGGATATGTTCTGGGCTGGTGATCCGCGGCGGCCCCCTGCCGGGGCGTCGCAGCGCCATGGGCGGCCCCGACGGCGGGGGGGCAGCACGGGCGAGGCCGGGGCACAGGGCATGGGAGCGAGGGAGTCGACGAGACTCTGGACGCCCGAAATGGGTATTGAAAGAATGGGTACTATGCCCATCAGCGGATCTTGCTCATTTTGAACAAGATCCGCTGTCCACGCCGCCGCGGCTTGTGTCCATTCGAGACAGGAGGCCGCCCGCCCAACAGCGGCCGCTGTTGGTTTGGGACAACACTTGTTGTTGGGCATTGTACCCATTCTTTCGGTACCCATTTCGGGCGTCCAAATAGACGAAAGAGTGACCTTCGCGCCGGAGTGACTTTGGTGCGGGCCAAGGGGTCCCCCGATCGCCGAGCTCGAGGCGGCCAGTTGCGTCTTACGCGCTTCTGTTTGGTCCCCTCCGCGGCCCCCAGAAGCCGCGCACCAGAGGTCCTCTTGACCAGGGTCCAACTTTTGCGTGGAGCCGAGTGGAGGGATGAGGGTGGCTCCCGCCGGGGCGCCCCTTCATTTGCGTGTCCCTGGGCCCCGTCAGTTTGTGTGTGCCAAGAAAGTGCGCCCTGGCCCGTCCGTACCATTTTTGGCTCAAGCCCTTTCGTCCCGAGGTTTTTTCAGGGCCCAAAGCTCGCCAAGACCAATCTCAATCTCACCGCCCTCTTCAGTGTCCAACTCCAGACAATGTTCGCCCTCTTCGGATGCTGCGCCGCGGCGCCTCGCCCCGCTTGCGATGCGACATCGCAGGAAGATCCACTAGCGTCGCTGCTTCGCATTCAGCGCGAGCTTGCTGAACATAACTTTGTCTGTATTCCTGGGAAAGTTTACCGTGCCTTGTTGAAGTGGAAGGGCGCCGAAGAGAAGGAGTTGCAAGCTTTGGAGGCAGGCGACGTGCACGCGGAGGTCGCTTCCGACCCAGAGCCCAACATGTATTTCCGCCAAGTTGCGTTCGCACCTGATGTCCCAACCTGGACGGGGATGCGCCGTTCGAGCTGATGCCTGGCGTACCCAGATCAAAATCCTGGAGATCACGTCGGACAGTGGCGCGAAGGTCGTGTTCGTCGGCCGTTCCAATACAATGCACGGCCGGATCCTCAAGCATACGCTGGTAGCTCCGTGGGCCGTGGCTATCGCCAGCACTGAACGAGGCCCTCGTTCCCAGCAGAAGCAAGCACCCCCAAGTAAGAGCAACATCAGCAACGACTCGCGTCATGTGATTCAAACGAACCAGATCCTGATCCGGTATCAAGAAGAGAGTGCCCTCGGCGTTGATGAGAGCCCCGACTCCTGAAGGATCCACCCCCCAGGATGGCACCGAGATGTCTAGCGTGACGCTAATTGGGCGACGGAATGTGTCCAGCGGTGGGGAGAGCCGGATTTGGAACCTCAAGCAACCAACGGGCAACTACAGCAGCAACGCGTTTGGCAACTTCAAGAGGCCGAAGAGCATGGATGAGCCCGACGGCTTCGACTGGTCCAATTGCCTCTTCGACAAGGCGCTCATTGAGCCTTGGGAGAGCGTCTTCTTCAATGACCGTTTGGTGGAGCACGAGGCGCGCGCTTTCGCTGGGACCGACGGATGCCATCGTGACGTCATTGTCAACTTCCTGCGGAAGCCTCTGCTGGACGGGAGCGACAAAATGAAGATGAAGCCCAGCATGGAAATTGTTTCAATCGCTTGAACGGCCCAGCAGGACTATCCGACATACATCCTACAAGTATAACGCGTTATACGCCTATGCCTATATGTACCAGGTCACAGAGCTGGTCTTTCAGAAATTCACAAATTCGTTTAGGGCATCACGAATGCGATCCACCTGATGCGTTCAGGGCATCACCAATCCTTTAGGGCATCCTTTAGAAATTCACAAATGCGTTTAGGACATCCTTTAGAAGTTCACACATGCGTTTAGGGCATCACAAATGCGTTTAGGGCATCACGAATGCGTTTAGGGCATCACGATGTTCACGAATGCCTACCTCCTTCCACCTGATCCCCGATTGCTCCTTGTACTTCAATTTCTGCCAGTGCTTCAAGTGCTCCCTATACTTCAATTTCCACGCGCTCTTCCTCCCCCGGGCCCTCGTCTCCCTGGGCGTCGGCGTGAGGGCGAAATATCTATAGGGGCGCACGAGTGGGTGCGCCTTTGTCTATATGTACCAGGTCACAGAGCTGGCCCTCCAGAAGTTCACACGTGCTATCGTCCAGAGCATCGCGAATGCGTGCTCCTATGCCTACTTCCTCTACCTGCTCGTCGATTTCCTCCTGTACTTGAATTTCCTTCTGCTCTTCCTCTCACCCGTCCTCTTCAATCCGTGCCTCTGACGTGTGCGCGGGCCGCATCCGAGCTGCTCCGTCAGGAGAAGTACGACCAGTCTTTCGACCGAAAGGTTCGTCACAGCGGTCGTGGCGGTACGGCATTGGTCCTCGCGTTCTTTGCGGGGGTTCGCGCTTCCCATCTGGTGGTGGTCTCCCGAAGGTTCGAACACGTACCCGAGCAATGGCGTGCATTCATCGGATCTCACAGATGGACGTAAGATCACAGATTGGGCGTCGGGGTACCTCGATTGCATTTGGTCATCCTAGTATTATACATTATACAATGACGTTGAATGGGCCCACGCATGCACATGTTGCATCCCTGTCATATGCATGTTTTCCCACTCGTGCATGGTCCGCGGAGGCACGCATCGAGGTCCCTGTGCGTCCTCGTCCAGCTCTTCTTCAACCCCTACACGCGCACTAGTTTCCAGCACCCAGGCGAGAGCACCTCTCTTTCTCTCGCGATTCCTGTTGGTCCCTTCTCTTTCCCCTGCCCTCGCCTAGCCTCTCGATTTCCGCTCCGTGACTGCTTCCCTTCCTCCATCTTCCTCTTCCTCAGGCTCTTCTCCGTGTCGGGGCCCCTGGCCTTGCCTCACTTGAACTCACTTGTTTCACCGCCCCTTCGTGGTGAGGTGCCCCGTCAGCCCCCGGTGTTACGCGTCACGAGGCAAAGATCCTCTTCCGCGCGGCATCACCGCCCTCGAGCTTCCGCCAGATCCGCCGCCTGGCTGAGCGCTCTGGGCGGGAGCTCTCGTTTCGAGCCAATGCCGATTTTTCTTGCCGCGACGTTCCGCCATGCTCCTTCGTCTCTGCTCTACATCAAGAATTCAGGGAAAATGGGGTTCGGGGCCCTTGTGATCGCACAGGTCTTCGAGTTGGCGTGCATTTTTTTCCGACGATCGCCGAGTGGAATTCGTCTACTGTGCTCGTTGGAGGTTTTGCGCGTTGTTGCTCTTGTCATACTGCGCACTGCATCAGTATTTTGTATCCGACCAGCGCCAGGTGGAACACGTCCACCGTGCTTGATGGGTTCATGCTGTTGCTCTTTCCTGTGTCTACCGCGCCACCTGCTGTTTTAGCTGCCCAATCGCCAGCCTTCATTAGACCCAATTCAAAAAAATTAAGAAGTGCCCCTGGCCCGAGGTGCCCCCCGGGATTTCAAAAGGAGGCCCCCACTGCTCCCATAGCCGTCGTTTCGCTCAGTTGGGATCGGTTGGCGCTGATTCGCAATAGCAGGCAAGATGGCGCGGGATGCTCCCCGTGCTGCACAGATATGTTTTGCCAGCCCGACCCATTCGAACGCCAAAACATCCACGATTCCGAAACGCGGCCGGATGTGGTACATGTCGCGTTGTTGCGAATATTGGCGCGGCCGATATAGCTCGATCCAACCTCAGGTTCAAACAATATGGTATCTAGGGATGCCCAGATCTCTACGGATGAGCCACGAACGATCCAGCGCGAGTCAGGGACATCAGCGTCTGTGAACCCCTCAAACGAATGATTGGCGTGCTCGCCATCGAATAGGAAAATCCTCCTCCTGAAACATAAACAGACGAGGTTATTTCATGCAGATGGCCATGCAGATGTTTCAGAGAAACCACGTGTATGCCCCGAGTTACTCATAAACTTATGCTATGTACTACGGTCCAAGACATACGTGTGGACCTCATTGAGATCCACGCGGATTTCTCGGATCAGCGTTGGACTTGGCGGCGCCTTTGGTGCTGACCCTGGCGCGATCCACGCGCGCGAGGGAGGCGTGCCCAGCGCACCCACAACAATCTACGCATATGCATGTTGCACTCCAAGTCCCAAGATGGGGTTCTTGTAGTTAGTGTGACGCTTCCACCTTCTCACCTCACATTCCCGCCTTCTCCCTTCTCAGGTCATTTATTGTTGGATCTACTCATGCTCATACTCAATCACATTCAGACTCAGCAGAGTCAGTTTCACTAACACTCAGGTGACTCGTATACAGACCCGCTCGCATAGACAATGTTTACGTCTGACCAGTGACACTCAGACTCATTCGTACTCAGACTCATCCTCACGTATTTACTCGCACTCAGATTCTCTCAAGCTCAGGCTCTCTCACACTCAGTCTCATTCGCATTCAGACCCGCTCAGATCACATTCAGTCCGTTCACACTACGCTCCACGCAAAATCAGCTTAGTAAAACTCAGGCTCGTCCCGATCGTCAACGCACGTTCGGATCATTCATATCCAAACTCCTTCACATTCAGACTCATTCATACTCAGACTCACCCACATTTAGTCTCACTCACAGTGAGATCACTCATGCTCAGACTCGCCCATGCTCACCGCAGTGTAACTGGTACGGTTCTTGGGTGCCCGAAGGATGAGCGTGGTGTACGTTCCAGCTCGCGGCCAGACTGCGGGGATGTATCGAGCGGTTCGCTCTTTGATGTCCCCGAACTGTTTGTCTTATTTGGGAGCCTCGTGAGAACTGCGATATAGCGGGCACAGCAGACGGGAGCCCCAAGGAGGGGCAGCCAGCGGGGGGGTGACTTTGACCACTTGCGGCCAGACGTTGGGGATGCCGCTAGCGGCTTGCTCCTTTGCCGTCCCTCGCTTGTCTCTCTTTTGAGATCCCCGTGAACACCCCGATAGCAGACATAGCAGTTTGGGCATCCCAAGGGGGAGACGCCAGATGGGAAGGATCTTTCCCTGGTGTCTCGCGCGAGGCGCTTGTGTGGAAATGGCGACTTCTCTGCTTTGAGAACCCTGTGCTCGAATCGGTGCAGCAGGCGTGGTACTTGGGCGCCCCAGGGAGGAGCCGCTGAGGGTCATTGTGTTATAGTTCTCGCCAGTCTGCGGCAAGGTCGCGGGGATGTCCGAGATTCCTCGCACTTCCTCATCTTCTTCACGTCTCCTTGCTTCTGCTCCGCTTCTACCCGCTCCCTCGTTCCTCCTCCCCACTGTTGCTCCTCTTCCTGATCGCTCCTGCTCCTCGCTCAAATTGCGGGGATGTCTGTAGCGAAGCGCTTGCTTCTGCCTCCGACTCCAATCGAGCCACCGCCACCAGAAATCGCACCACAACAGAAGCTGCACACATCGTGCGAACCTCACTCATCTCTGTTGCCGGGACAAATCAGGCGCGCTCGCGCCACGTCCGACATCATACCCCATCCCTGCCATCCCTCACCGTGCAGTCGAGTCCCCTCTCTTGCCTGGGCCGCGTGCCTGCTCCTCCACGAACGCGCCCCGCGGCGGCCCCTCGCAGCGCCGCCCCCCCCCCCCGCGCCGCACCCGGAGGCGGCGGCAGGCCGCCCGGCCGACCCCGCCGGGGCGAAGCGCGAGGCGGGGCGGCCCGGGCGCGCGCTCGTCGGCCCCGCGCCGCGTCTGGCGGGCCCGAGGGGCCCTCGGGGTCTGCATCGACCAGACGTAGGAGTGACCTTTCGCCGGAGTGACCTTTGGCGCGGGCACAGATGGGCCCCCGGATGGGGGAAGGCGAAGCACGAGCAGCGGCTTGCGCGCCCAGGTTTGGCCCCCGCGCGGCCCCCCAAGAGCCGCGCACCAGAGGTCACTCTTACCCAGGGTCACTCTTGCGTGTAATTAGCCGACTGCAACGCTCCCTCGCCTCTCCGCCCCCCTTTGGGGGGTCCGTGGCGGGGGGCCGCCACGGACGACGGCGGAGGGGCAGCACGGGCGAGGCCGGGGGCACGGGCACGGGAGCGAGGGAGGGAGGATTTCCAGCCTCGAACGTGCCCCTATCCCTGAGACTGACACGCCACAAGGGGAGGACAATCTCAGGGAGGCGCCCTCAGAAACGGAGGGTGCATCCCGAAGATCGCCATCGTGATGAGGCGATGCCCAACATAGGGACAGGGATATGTTCTGGGCTGGTGATCCGCGGCGGCCCCCTGCCGGGGCGTCGCAGCGCCATGGGCGGCCCCGACGGCGGGGGGGCAGCACGGGCGAGGCCGGGGCACAGGGCATGGGAGCGAGGGAGTCGACGAGACTCTGGACGCCCGAAATGGGTACTGAAAGAATGGGTACTATGCCCAACAGCGGATCTGGTTCATTTTGAACAAGATCCGCTGTCCACGCCGCCGCGGCTTGTGTCCATTCGAGACAGGAGGCCGCCCGCCCAACAGCGGCCGCTGTTGGTTTGGGACAACACTTGTTGTTGGGCATTGTACCCATTCTTTCGGTACCCATTTCGGGCGTCCAAATAGACGTAAGAGTGACCTTTCGCCGGAGTGACCTTTGGTGCGGGCCAAAGGGGGTCCCCCGATCGCCGAGCGCGAGGCGGCAGTGGCGTCTTGCGCGCTTCTGTTTGGCCCCCTCGCGGCCCCCCAGAAGCCGCGCACCAGAGGTCACTCTTGCCCAGGGTCACTCTTGCGTGTAGCCGAGGGAGGGAGGAGGGTGGCTCCCACCGGGGCGCCCCTTCATTTGCGTGTCCCTGGGCCCCTTCATTTGTGTGTGCCAGAAGTGCCCCTGGCCCGTCCGTAACCATTTTGGCTCAAGCCCTTTCGTCCCGAGTTGTTTTCGGACTCATCTCGAACCTAGACCAATCTCACCGCTCCTCTTCAGTGTCCAACTCCACACAATGTTCGCCTACCTCGGATGCTGCGCCGCGGCACCTCGCCTCGCTTGCGATACGATATCACAGGAAGATCCACCGGCGTCGCTGCTTCGCATTCAGCGCGAGCTTGCTGAACATAACTTTGTCTGTATTCCTGGGAAAGTTTACCGTGCCTTGCTGAAGTGGAAGGGCGCCGAAGAGAAGGAGTTACAAGCTTTGGAGGCAGGCGACGTGCACGCGGAGGTCGCTTCCGACCCAGAGCCCAACATGTATTTCCGCCAAGTTGCGTTCCACAGGATGGTCCTCAACCTGGACGGGGATGCGCCGTTCGAGGCCATGATGCCTGGCGTGACCCAGATCAATCCTGAAGAGATCACGTCGGACAGTGGCGCGAAGGTCGCGTTCGCGCGTTCCAAGACAAGGCACTGGCCGGAGCCTCCGAAAGCATACGCTGGTAGCTCCGTGGCCATGGCTATCGCAGCACTGAACGAGGCCCTCGTTCCCAAGAAGCATCACCCCCAGAGCAACATCAACAACGACTCGCGTCATGTGATCAACGACCAGATCCTGATCCGGATCAAGAAGACGAGTGCCCTCGGCGTTGATGAGAGCCCGACTCCTGAAGGCATCCACCAGGATGGCACCGAGATGTCTAGCGTGACGCTAATTGGGCGACGGAATGTGTCCTGCTGTGGGGAGAGCCGGATTTGGAACCTCAAGCAACCAACGGGCAACTACAGCAGCAACGCGTTTGGCAACTTCAAGAGGCCGAAGAGCATGGATGAGCCCGACGGCTTCGACTGGTCCAATTGCCTCTTCGACAAGGCGCTCATTGAGCCTTGGGAGAGCGTCTTCTTCAATGACCGTTTGGTGAAGCACGAGGCGCGCGCTTTCGCTGGGACCGACGGATGCCATCGTGACGTCATTGTCAACTTCCTGCGGAAGCCTCTGCTGGACGGGAGCGACAAGATGAAGATGAAGCCCAGCATGGAAAGTGTTTCAATCGCTTGAACGGCCCAGCAGGACTATCCGACATACATCCTACAAGTATAACGCGTTATACGCCTATGCCTATATGTACCAGGTCACAGAGCTGGTCTTTCAGAAATTCACAAATTCGTTTAGGGCATCACGAATGCGATCCACCTGATGCGTTCAGGGCATCACCAATCCTTTAGGGCATCCTTTAGAAATTCACAAATGCGTTTAGGACATCCTTTAGAAGTTCACACATGCGTTTAGGGCATCACAAATGCGTTTAGGGCATCACGAATGCGTTTAGGGCATCACGATGTTCACGAATGCATACCTCCTTCCACCTGATCCCCGATTGCTCCTTGTACTTCAATTTCTGCCAGTGCTTCAAGTGCTCCCTATACTTCAATTTCCACGCGCTCTTCCTCTCCCGGGTTTTCGTCTCCCTGGGCGTCGGCGTGAGGGCGAAATATCTATAGGGGCGCACGAGTGGGTGCGCCTTTGTCTATATGTACCAGGTCACAGAGCTGGCCCTCCAGAAGTTCACACGTGCTATCGTCCAGAGCATCGCGAATGCGTGCTCCTATGCCTACTTCCTCTACCTGCTCGTCGATTTCCTCCTGTACTTGAATTTCCTTCTGCTCTTCCTCTACCCGGTCCTCTTCGATCCGTGCCTCGACGTGTGCGCGGGCCGCCTCCAGAGCTGCTCCGTCAGGAGAAGTACGACCAGCTCTTCGACCGAATGTTCGTCACAGCGGTCGTGGCGTACGCATTGGTCCTCGCGTTCACTGCGGGGTTCGGCGCTTACCAGCTGGTGGTGGTCTCCCGAAGGTTCGACACGTACCCGAGCATGCGTGCCATTCCACGTGATCTCACAGATGGACGTAAGATCACAGATTGGGCGTCGGGGTACCTCGATTGCATTTGGTTATCCTAGTATTATACATTATACAATGACTTTGAATGGGCCCACGCATGCACATGTTGCATCCCTGTCATATGCATGTTTTCCCACACGTGCATGGTCCGCGGAGGCACGCATCGGAGGTCCCTGTGCGTCCTCGTCCAGCTCTTCTTCAACCGCTACACGCGCACTAGTTTCCAGCACCCAGGCGAGAGCACCTCTCTTTCTCTCGCGATTCCTGTTGGTCCCTTCTCTTTCCCCTGCCCTCGCCTAGCCTCTCGATTTCCGCTCCGTGACTGCTTCCCTTCCTCCATCTTCCTCTTCCTCAGGCTCTTCTCCGTGTCGGGGCCCCTGGCCTTGCCTCACTTGAACTCACTTGTTTCACCGCCCCTTCGTGGTGAGGTGCCCCGTCAGCCCCCGGTGTTACGCGTCACGAGGCAAAGATCCTCTTCCGCGCGGCATCACCGCCCTCGAGCTTCCGCCAGATCCGCCGCCTGGCTGAGCGCTCTGGGCGGGAGCTCTCGTTTCGAGCCAATGCCGATTTTTCTTGCCGCGACGTTCCGCCATGCTCCTTCATCTCTGCTCTACATCAAGAATTTAGGGAAAATGGGGTTCGGGGCCCTTGGGGATCGCACAGGTCTTCGAGTTGGCGTGCATTTTTTTCCGACGATCGCCGAGTGGAATTCGTCCACTGTGCTCGTTGGAGGTTTTGCGCGTTGTTGCTCTTGTCATACTGCGCACTGCATCAGTATTTTGTATCCGACCAGCGCCAGGTGGAACACGTCCACCGTGCTTGATGGGTTCATGCTGTTGCTCTTTCCGTGGTGTGCACCGCATCCACCGTGCTGTTTGAGCTGCCAACAATCGCCAGCCTTCATTAGACCCAATAAAAAAATTAGAAGTGCCCCTGGCCCGAGGTGCCTCCAGGATTTCAAAGGAGGCCCCCACTGCCTCCCCTAGCGTCGATTTCGCGTCAGTTGGCGTCGGTTGGCGCTGATTCGCAATAGCAGGCAAGATGGCGCGGGAGGCTCCCCAGGGCTGCCACATAATATGTTTGCCAGCCCGACCCGATTCGACGCCAACATTCCGACGATCCGACGCGGCCGGATGTGTACATGTCGTTGTTGCGAATATTGGCGCGGCCGATATAGCTCGATCCAACCTCAGTTCAATAGAGGTAATGCTAGGGATGCCCAGATCTTTACGGATGAGCCACGAACGATCCAGCGCGAGTCGAGGGACATCAGCGTCTGTGAAGCCCTCAAACGATGATTGGCGTGCTCGCCATCGAAGAGGAATCCTCCTCCTGAACATAAAATAGACGAGGTGATTTCATGCAATGTATGGCCATGCAGATGTTTCAGAGAAACCACGTGTATGCCCAGATTTACCTCATAATACTTAGGCTATGTACTACGGTCCAAGACATACGTGTGGACCTCATTGAGATCCACGCGGATTTCTCGGATCAGCGTTGGACTTGGCGGCGCCTTTGGTGCTGACCCTGGCGCGCTCCGCGCGCGCGAGGGAGGCGTGTCCAGCGCACCCACAACAATCTACGCATATGCATGTTGCACTCCAAGTCCCAAGATGGGGTTCTTGTAGTTAGTGTGACGCTTCCACCTTCTCACCTCACATTCCCGCCTTCTCCCTTCTCAGGTCATTTACTGTTGGATCTACTCATGCTCATACTCAATCACATTCAGACTCAGCAGAGTCAGTTTCACTAACACTCAGGTGACTCGTATACAGACCCGCTCGCATAGACAATGTTTACGTCTGACCAGTGACACTCAGACTCATTCGTACTCAGACTCATCCTCACGGATTTACTCGCACTCAGATTCTCTCAAGCTCAGGCTCTCTCACACTCAGTCTCATTCGCACTCAGACCCGCTCAGATCACATTCAGTCCGTTCACACTACGCTCCACGCGAAATCAGCTTAGTAAAACTCAGGCTCATCCCGATCGTCAACGTACGCTCGGATCATTCATCTCCAAACTCCTTCACATTCATACTCATTCATACTCAGACTCACCCACATTTAGTCTCACTCACAGTGAGATCACTCATGCTCAGACTCGCCCATGCTCACCGCAGTGTAACTGGTACGGTTCTTGGGTGCCCGAAGGATGAGCGTGGTGTACGTTCCAGCTCGCGGCCAGACTGCGGGGATGTATCGAGCGGTTCGCTCTTTGATGTCCCCGAACTGTTTGTCTTATTTGGGAGCCTCGTGAGAACTGCGATATAGCGGGCACAGCAGACGGGAACCCTAAGGAGGAGCAGCCAGCGGGGGGGTGACTTTGACCACTTGCGGCCAGACGTTGGGGATGCCGCTAGCGGCTTGCTCCTTTGCCGTCCCTCGCTTGTCTCTCTTTTGAGATCCCCGTGAACACCCCGATAGCAGACATAGCAGCTTGGGCATCCCAAGGGGGAGACGCCAGATGGGAAGGATCTTTCCCTGGTGTCTCGCGCGAGGCGCTTGTGTGGAAATGGCGACTTCTCTGCTTTGAGAACCCTGTGCTCGAATCGGTGCAGCAGGCGTGGCATTTGGGCGCCCCAGGGAAGAGCCGCTGAGGGTCATTGTGTTATAGTTCTCGCCAGTCTGCGGCAAGGTCGCGGGGATGTCCGAGATTCCTCGCACTTCCTCATCTTCTTCACGTCTCCTTGCTTCTGCTCCCCTTCTACCCGCTCCCTCGTTCCTCCTCCCCACTGTTGCTCCTCTTCCTGATCGCTCCTGCTCCTCGCTCAAATTGCGGGGATGTCTGTAGCGAAGCGCTTGCTTCTGCCTCCGACTCCAATCGAGCCACCGCCACCAGAAATCGCACCACAACAGAAGCTGCACACATCGTGCGAACCTCACTCATCTCTGTTGCCGGGACAAATCAGGCGCGCTCGCGCCACGTCCGACATCATACCCCATCCCTGCCGTCCCTCACCGTGCAGTCGAGTCCCCTCTCTTGCCTGGGCCGCGTGCCTGCTCCTCCACGAACGCGCCCCGCGGCGGCCCCTCGCAGCGCCGCCCCCCCCCCCCGCGCCGCACCCGGAGGCGGCGGCAGGCCGCCCGGCCGACCCCGCCGGGGCGAAGCGCGAGGCGGGGCGGCCCGGGCGCGCGCTCGTCGGCCCCGCGCCGCGTCTGGCGGGCCCGAGGGGCCCTCGGGGTCTGCATCGACCAGACGTAGGAGTGACCTTTCGCCGGAGTGACCTTTGGCGCGGGCACAGATGGGCCCCCGGATGGGGGAAGGCGAAGCATGAGCAGCGGCTTGCGCGCCCAGGTTTGGCCCCCGCGCGGCCCCCCAAGAGCCGCGCACCAAAGGTCACTCTTACCCAGGGTCACTCTTGCGTGTAATTAGCCGACTGCAACGCTCCCTCGCCTCTCCGCCCCCCTTTGGGGGGTCCGTGGCGGGGGGCCGCCACGGACGACGGCGGAGGGGCAGCACGGGCGAGGCCGGGGGCACGGGCACGGGAGCGAGGGAGGGAGGATTTCCAGCCTCGAACGTGCCCCTATCCCTGAGACTGACACGCCACAAGGGGAGGACAATCTCAGGGAGGCGCCCTCAGAAACGGAGGGTGCATCCCGAAGATCGCCATCGTGATGAGGCGATGCCCAACATAGGGACAGGGATATGTTCTGGGCTGGTGATCCGCGGCGGCCCCCTGCCGGGGCGTCGCAGCGCCATGGGCGGCCCCGACGGCGGGGGGGCAGCACGGGCGAGGCCGGGGCACAGGGCATGGGAGCGAGGGAGTCGACGAGACTCTTGACGCCCGAAATGGGTACTGAAAGAATGGGTACTATGCCCAACAGCGGATCTGGTTCATTTTGAACAAGATCCGCTGTCCACGCCGCCGCGGCTTGTGTCCATTCGAGACAGGAGGCCGCCCGCCCAACAGCGGCCGCTGTTGGTTTGGGGCAACACTTGCTGTTGGGCATTGTACCCATTCTTTCGGTACCCATTGCGGGCGTCCAAACAGACGTAAGAGTGACCTTTCGCCGGAGTGACCTTTTTGGTGCGGGCCAAAGGGGGCCCCCCGATCGCCGCGCGCGAGGCGGCAGTGGCGTCTTGCGCGCTCCTGTTCGGCCCCCTCGCGGCCCCCCAGAAGCCGCGCACGTCGCCCAGGGAGGAGGAGGAGGAGGAGGAGGAGGAGGAGAAGGAGGAGGAGGAGGAGGTCACTCTTGCCCAGGGTCACTCTTGCGTGTAGCCGAGGGGGGGAGGGGAGGGTGGCTCCCGCCGGGGCGCCGTGGGCCCCGCACGTCGCCGGGAGGTCAACACTCCGAGCAGGAGCGGTGCTCCCGGGAGGGAAAAGGGAACACACCGAGCAGAGGAGCAGGCGCGGCGCTCTCGGGAGCAGGAGCGGTGCTCTCGGGAGGGGAACGCCGAGCAGGAGTGGCGCACTCACAATGAGTCGTCGATTCCCCGGAGAGTATGAGAAAACATGGGGAGTGGGAGGGAGGACGAAATCCGAGAGAATATGGACGAATATTGGGTGTCCTGTTATTTATGTGTACTTATGTGTGTGTTTGTGGGCCAGTGCTCTAGGGGTCACCTGGCATTAGTTAGATCAGCCCCCCTGGGGCCGACCGGCCCTGGCGGGGGAGGGAGGGCGGCGTCGGTACGACTCTTCCGCCATTAGCGTATCAGCGTATCCGAGGAGGACAAGGTACCGATGCCGCTACCCTTGCCGCGTTTTCCCCTCTGTTGGGCCTCCTGGGAGCTCCTGGGAGGCCCTCGTCGCCACCGCTGGATTCGCCTCGCGATCGGAGTCAGAACGCACCCGGGGCGAGGTCCAGGGAGAAGCGGTATCGGTACCTCTTGGTTTCCCCAGAAGCGAGTCCTGAGGGAAGGGGATCTTCAGGACTTGCGTCGTTTTCGGGCTCTCGGGGTCTTCCACGGGCCATGGGACCGTCAGAAAACGATTCGGGATGAAGGTCTCGTCCTGTTGGAAGGCCCCGGGTCCAGGACCCGTTTCCTGCAGGTTTCGTTCCCGCATATTACGAAGAGCAGCGCTGCATCAGCAGGCAACGCTTCCGAGGGCCCGCGCACGACCAGACCTCCCAGACGGGGTCCGAGCACGTGGGATTGGAGGATTGCGCCGCGTCGCCGAGGCATCGCCGATGCGGCTCGATGTGGAGCCCGATCTTCTCTACGCCGACGGCGCCGATGCATCGCTGATGTCGCCGATGCATCGCCTGTGCCCGATGCGTCGGCGGTGCATCGCCGATGCATTGGCGATGCGGGGCGATCCCTCGACCCCATCTACTCGACCCCATCTGGGAGGCCTCTGCGCGTTGGCTTCTTGGATCGGCCATGGACCTCACTCCCTGGCGCGCGGAGCGCGCCACTCGTTGCCGACGGGGCCTCGCAGCCCACCCCCGCCAGGAGCGCGCGGTGTCGCTACCGACGGCATCTCGAACTCCCGCCGCCGCCCCCCTCCGAATCCGTCGCCTCGCCCCACCCCCTACAGTCAAGGGTCAGGAGGGAAAGAAACACACAGACACAATTAATCGGCGATTCCCCAGAAAATATCGGAAAATATGGGAAGTGGGGGGGAAGACACAAAGCCAGAAACTATGGGAAACTATAGGGAATCTTTTTATTTGTGTGTATTTGTTTGCGTGTCCTTGGGCCCCTTGACAGGGGCTGCAACAAGATAAAAGCCACTCCGGGCTCGGGCGGGGCTCCGGTTTTTCGGCCACTCCTCAGATCTGAGGCGGGGGGACCTCCTCGTGGCCCAGGCCTGCCGTGGCAAGAGCGGCTCCCCCCCGCCGACCGCCTCCGCGGCGCCGCCCGAGCACGGCGCGGCGGCCGACGGAGCCCTGCGGCGCGGGGCCGCCCCAGCCGCATGCGCACACGGCTGCTCGCGGCCCGTCGGCCAGCGCGGCCGCTCTCGGGCCTGGCATCGCTCGGGCGTGCGCATTTTTTCTCGGCGAGGGCCATCGAGGAGCATCCTCGATCCTTTGGCGACAAAACCACACACACACACGAAACCGAAGAAAAGCACAGGGAATGGACGTCCGAGCGATGGCGGGTGGGAGGCTCGGGCGCGGCGGGGCCGGCGCCGTGCGCCGGCGCGCGGGCCGCGCGCCGAAGGAGGAGCCATGGCATGAGCACCGCCGTGCGGAGCGCCGCGCGGACGTGCGGGATCTCGCGGGTCTGTCGGCGACGTATCGCAGAGCTCACGTCGAGGTGCCAGGACCGGCAGCAAGGTCGGCAAAACCAAGGGCGCCCTCGAGGGCGCGAAGTTATTCGCGCTTCGCGCTTCGCGGTTCGGCTTCGATTCCTCCTCTTCCTCCTCTTCTCCCCTGGGAGGCGGCGCGAGAGCGCGAAGTTATTCGCACTTCGCGCTTCGCGCAGCGCGAAGCGCGAAGCTGGGAGCCCTTGCAAAACGGAACTGGTGCAACAGACGGCCTTGTCGTTGCCAGGGCCCATTGCGCGCAGTGCTCGCGGGCGCGCGGCTGCAGCAGCGCACCCCGCCAGCGCCATCGGCACGTCCCCGCGCCGGCTGGCGCTCCTCGGGGCATGGTGCGGCCCGCGAGGGCGGGCAGCGCGCCCACGGCGGAACCGACTCTCGAACAAGAAGAATCGGCATAAAACATAAACGTTTGGCGCTCCGCGCGGATTTCTTGGATCCGCGCTGGGCCCCCCCGGCGGCGCCCCTGGCGGAGGTGGGCCCAGCGCAGATCCAAGACATCCGTGCGGAGCGCCAACAGTGTATGTATGTGGCGTTCGTCTTCTTCTTCTTCTTCTTCTTCTTCTTCTAGAGTCGGGATGGCTAGCTTCTCTGTGGTTGCTGCTGCGACGCTCGGTGGTCCACGAGCAAGCTGCGTTCGAGTAGGCGATCGGCTGCAGAATCGGTCTACCCCGAAATTGATTCCCCTTCGGATCTACGAAACATACGGTGAATGATCCGTAGATCCACGGACTATTCGACGTATTTTTCTGATGTGCTCGATGAGAAATCAATCCTGGGGTAAGCCAATTCTGCAGTCGATCCCTTAGGCAAGGCCTCGATGGCAAGTCCTGGGAGTCCTGTTTGTCCTCGCAGTTCCGCCGCTCGAGTGCATTACCGGGCGCGAGCGTCCTGGCTACCGAGGAGAAGGCGCCGATGTAGCGTCGGTGAGCGTCGGCTTCGCTTCGCATCGATTTGGTGCCGATGTAGCGCCGATTTGGCCTCGATCAGCGTCGGATAGCGCCGATTCGCAAGAGCCGGCAGAATGGCACGGGAGGCTCCCTGGAGTTGCCGCCAAAAGCGGTGAGTCGACCGCAGCTCGCCAGGGGCAGCCCCTGATGTCCAGCGGCTCGACAGCGTCGAGGCGCGCGGCTTCTCGCCAGTCTTGGCCTCTGCAAAGGCGTGGCTCGGACCCGGGGCAGTCAGGGAAGATCCCGGGGTCTAGGTCTAAGTCGGGCCTGCCCCTCTACAGGGCGAATATTCAAAAATAGTCCAAACATAGTCTGGGGATTGTGTTTTGAATATGTCTCGATCATGTTGGAGTATTTTTTGTTTTTTTTTCGTCGAAAATCCCCCTGTAGGGGGACACGCCCGACTTCAGTCTAGGTCGAGGGGTACAGGGGGCCCTTGCCTCGACACGAACGAGCCGCTGGGCGTCTGCGCTGCCGATCGGTGCGGTTTGTTCCTCGGGCGGGGCGTGCGTTGGTCCATGGTCTTTGGAGGCCCCCTCCGCTGTGCATCGGCTGAAAGCTGAAGCTCCGCCCTCCGCTCTATTCCTCCCGTTGTGGTTCGACGCCTCCGCCGCGGGTTTCTCGCCCGACCACGGCGGCGCCATACTGCTGCTTGCATGGGGACTTCTGGAAGGCTGAATGTTGAACGCCGACGCTCAGGAGGCCAGGAACCAATTCCCCATTTCGAAACGGGCGGACGTCAGTGACGAAGCAAAACTATGGAGCCACACGTGAATCGTTTGTGCGGCTATCTGCCTGGGGATGGAGTGAGAGGCAAAGCAGCACGCAGCTCAGAAGCAACAGGTGGGATCCATCTCGTTCTCCATGCGCCTACCCGTCGACCTCAGGCTGGCCCAATAGAGACTGCTTGCATCATGTGTCATGTGGTGGAAGACGCATGTGGCGAACCACCACCGCCCCACTTTGTTCTGGAAGCGTCTAGGCGGCTAAACGTTGGGCCCAGGTCAGGCCAAGTTATTGGACCAGGTGTCCCCCCCAAGCCGCTGTGGAGATCCTTGGGGAAACATTTGGACGAGGAGCAGAGATGAGGAGGAGGAGGAGGAGGAGGAGGAGGAGGAGGAGAAGGAGGAGGCGCAGGAGGCCTCTTGGGAACCTTTTTGGGGCTCTTGGGGCTTATTTGGGGCCTCCTGGGGGCCTCTTCGCGGCCTCCTGGGCACATCCTGGGGCCTCTTAAGGGCCTTTGAGAGTCCAGTGGCCTTGGCCGTGTTAGTCTGACGCCTTCAGGGGAACGACATCGACCACGGCGACCACGACGACAGCCACGACCGCGACGCCCGCGATCACGACGGCGTCGGCGCCGCTGACCCCCCCTCCGCAGGCCTTGGTGCCGTGGCAGCGCCAGAGCTCGGAGGAGCGATGCCCAGCGATGGCTGCCCTTCGACGCCCCCGCGTTGTTCTCCGCCCTCCCGGGGGGGGGGTGAGGGGGGAGATCGCCACAGAGCAGACGGGTCTCGTGGGCAGGAAGCGCGCGACGTACCCATATGCGCGCCTTTGCGGGCCAGGACCCTAAGCCGCAAGGTGTTCTGCTGTCCACGCGACCGCGTGTCAACGGGACTGCGCCCCACAATCCAGACCGCGAGGGCATGCATATGGACATGCTCGCCGCTCGTGAGGGTCCTGGGAGCAGCGGCTCCTCTGGTTGCCGCCGTCCTCGGGTTTCCGTGGTCTTCCTCGGGCCCTGGGACCGTCCAACATTTGCTCAGTCTGGAGCCTTCAGGCGAGGGTCAATGCAAGCGGGGGTCAGCCAGAGCGCGCCAGATTTTGCAGGATCCTGCAGAGCCAGGGGTGCATTGACCCAGGTCAGCGCGCAGGATGCTGCAGGATCTTCCTGGATCCTGCAAAGCCTGACTGACCTGAGTTTGCATTGACCCAGGTCAGTGCGTCCCCGACTCAGGGCGAGAAACGCTGGTCGGAAAGCCCCCGTGAGTTCAGAACCCGTTTCGCTCAGGACCCTCTTCTCCATGCCAAGGGGAGTGGTGGTCCCTATGCAGACAGCAAAGCTTCGCACGAAAGAATACATGTCCCCAACTCCGTGTGGAATCCCGCCACGTTGCCGCGCGGATGTCTGGTCAGCAGGAGAAGCCGGTCTCGAGGTGCTTCCATGTTTTCTGGCTCTCGTGGTCCTTCGCCCCAGGACCACCATAACGATTCGGGACGAAGAGTTGGTCCTGGGGGAAAGCCCCCTGGGTCCATCACCCATGTTCCCCGGGACCCGTGCTCTTGCATGCCAAGCAGAGGGTGGATCCGCCAAGGGAAAAAGCGACTGACAAACGTCTGGCCCCCGAAAGCCGCTGGGGTCCAGGACCAGTTACCTCCAGGACAGGATAGGGTGGTTCGAGGACGATCTTTCCGCTCCTCGCGGATTCCCCGGGCCCGCGCTGGAGCCCTCTGGCGGCGTCTCCGGGGCCGCCCCCGAGCTCGCTCCGCACAGGCGGGGGGGGGGGGCGCATCCGGCGCCGACCCGAGAAGTCCGCGCGCGGACCTCGGAAGGTGTTTGCCTGCGGCATAGGTTCGCGCCGCGTCGGCGCGGCGGCGGCCCCCGGCGCGGGCGTTCCAAGGTGATCTGCGCTGCCGGAGAGCCGCGATCGTTCGAGGGCGAGCGATCCAGACGTTGCCAGAACACGTCGCCGACTTCATCGCGACGCGGACCTGCCGCATGCACCTGTGCGTTCCCGAGCACCGCTCGTCTCTGAGGCCTCGAGCGGTTCCTTCTGGAGTCCCTTGGCGCCGCCCGGGCCCCCGAAGTCGTCGGGGGCCCGTTGCCCCTCATCGAGGCCGGGCCCCCCGTCGTTGCCTCACATCGGTTCCCCTCATCGCGGCCGGGCCTCCCGAGATGGGGGGCCCGTGACCCCCCGAGCAGTGCCCCCCCCAGCACCGCCCCCCCTGTGGTTGCCCCACGCCCGCTGAGGGGAGCCAGGCCCCCGAGCTGAGGGCCCGTGGCCCCCCACCGTGCCCCCCCCCTATCCTCCTCCGTGTGGAGCTGGTCGGGGTCTTCTGCTGCAAGAGCGGCGTCCTTCTGGGAGCAGGACGGAGGCGCTCGCGCGCCGTTGTCTGACACGATGCCCATACCACCGTCCCCTACCTTTCAGTTGAGCCCCCTGCTATTCGCAGAGTCGGATGTCGAGTATGGCATGGGTAACAACATTGAGAATTTGTGTCGAAGAGAGCCTGGGAGATCAAGGGATGGAATCGGCATTCAGGAGGCGGAGGGAAACTGGGAGGGGCATGGAGGAGGCGGAGGCTCGCAGGAGGGAAACGGATCGGTGACTGACGGGGCATGCTGTCGGACTGAGGATGGCGACGAGCAAGGTAACGAAGAGTTGGCATGAACGATCAGGCACCACATATCGAACACAACGGATCTGTAAGCGTCGTTCCGTGGCAAGGCGGTCGTATGACAGATTATACAAGTGGCAGGCGTCGCAACGGGAGCTACACGTTTGATGATGCAGGGGTACGACAAGCGCTGCGGCGATCACTTCGCCCCAGGAAACGGAAAATAAGTGGTAACCTTGAAAGGTGGCAACATGATCAGTGGGAGCACCGTCTTATTACGATGCAAGCATACGGCCAGCGCTGCGTCGAGAGCATCATCCCGTTGGGCGGAATTGGTATTGAAACCGCAGAACCCGACCACAGCGCTAACGTGAGCACAGTTCTGATAGCCTGAAAACGCTGATAGGAACTTGCCAAATGTCGAGAACTAATAACCTTTGGGCAATATTGTGTGTGTGACAGGCAGTGCGGTCGGGGCGCTGGACACGGAATCCTGTTCGTTGGGGAGGGGTTGCGTTTTCCTTAATTGTTTCGCAGTTTGCCTTTAGGTAGTCCTTATGTGTTTGATGGGGAATCGAAGTTTAAGTCATGGAGAAAAGGGGGGGCTCGTTCCTTTTTTAGGATTCCTTAGGTCAACGCCCCGACTGTGTGAGGGATAGGCGGGGTGATAGAGATAGTACCGGGGAGGGAGACAGTGGAGCTACTTACTCATATGAAGCAGTTGCGGAGGAAGGGGGGTCAGAGGAGGAGAGGCGGACGAGGAGGAGCAGCAGAGAGGGAGGAAGGAGGGATGGGGAAGGGGGAGGGTAGGAGAGAAGAGGAGGGAGGGGGGAGGGGGAAGCTGCGTGGGAGGGGGGGTAAAGCAGCAGGATATAAAGGCGGAGGAAGAGGAGGAGGAGGAGGAGGAGGAGGAGGAGGAGGAGGAGGAGGAGGAGGAGGAGAGCACTGTGGGAGGAAGGGGGGTTGGAGGAGGAAGGGGGCTTGAAGAGGGGGCGAGGACGACAGAGGGGAGGTCGAGGAAGAGAGGAGGGGCGTTAGGGGCATGGGAGGAGGAGGCGGGGGGGGGAGCGAGAAGGGGGGAGGGAGGGAGGGAGGACAGAGAGGCAAGGGGGGGAGGAGGAAGAGGAGGAGGAGGAAGAGGAGGGGGGGGGAAGGATCGAGGGAGGAGGAGGAGGAGGGATGTATCAGGAGCTCTCCTGGGTGTTCGTGCGCCTTTGGCATGTGCGAGTGGCCCTATTCAGTGGACCTGGTAAGCCGAAGGAGAAGGGAGGGGGGAGGAGCCCCCCGACGGCACCCCCTGGCCATGAGCCCTTGATCGGGTGGGCTGCAGCCCGAGCCGCGCTTCCAGGGCCTCCGGGTAAGTCATGCGCCACATCCCAAGAGGGCTCTTGCGGCCGGGTTCCGTAGCCATTTTGGCTCAAGGGGCATCAGACAGGGTTCTGTTCTCCGGACATCCTCTTGCGCTCCCTCCGGTTCGGCTCAGCGTGATGGGGGGATCCGCGTCTTCGGGCACGAGCAGCAGCAGCAGCAGTGGGCGCAGCCAGAGCGACCTCAATAATCACGCGATCCAGTGTAACCCGAACAACGAGCGGTACCAGGGCTACGATCGTCATTACAAAGGAGATGGGACCCAGAAGGATCGGGACAACCACGCCAACCAGCTGAACCCCAACAACGAGCGGTACCAGGGCAGGAAGAAGTGAGGTGGCCAGGCTCTGATCTCCGTGCTCCGTGCGCCTGTGGCGCGTCGGATGACGATTTTGACGTGATCTCCCGATCAATTTGTAGATTGGTCGACGTATGGTCAATTTGTGGATTGGTCGACGAGAAAAAAAGAGGGCTCATGCGGCCGGTAAGTTTGTGCATTGGTGCCGTAAGTCGGCGGCGAGCGAGGGGGGGACATGAGAAGGACGAGGCCTTCTCAGAAGGCTGCGGGGCTTCTCAGAAGCCCTCCAGGCTTCCAGGCAACTTTTCAGAAGGCTTGTGGATTTCCGAGCCTTCTGAGAAGGCCCGCCCCCTCTCATTCCCCCCTCCCGGGCGCGCCGCCTGAAGAGGGCCGATGCGGCCCGTAAGTTTATGTTATGGTGCTGTAAGGGTACCAACATGTTACTTCGAGGATTGTGAGGTATGTGAGGGCAGTTGATGGTGATTCGGTGTACCTTATTAGGTTGTTTAAGAAACTATCCAGATGGAGGACGGCTCGCTGTTGACATCGCGCTGCCGTTTTCAATTTAGTGTTCCTCGGCCCACGCCGTTACAGTCCCTGGTGTTTGACTCATCCTGCCTCAGCATCACGATCTTGAAATTACTTTCCAAACAAGTGCGACGGTCGCATTTGCTTCCGCGCACATTCCAGGCGGCCACCTCTTCCCTTCTCCGACTCATCTCTCTGCCGCATTTGTTATGTCTCCGTCTGTGCTCTTGGGACAGGGACATTGGAGGGTTGCGTTTTATCCAGCAGGAGGCGGCATTGAAACCCGTCCCGCATGACTGCAGGTTCTGGCACGCTGGCTATATATGTATATATATATATATATATATATTCGTGTTGCTCCTCGTTCCTGCTCACAGCGCGCACTGTCCAATCAGAGCATGTTGCTAGAGCCCAGGCCGTTGGTCAACCTCGCCTGACCGATAGGAGTAGCGCCATCCCAGATTCGGCATGTTCCGCGGCAGGGACAGAGAGTCAAGATACTCCTGCTTGCCCACCTCCCCAACCCGCCAGTGGTGCCATCCCAGGATAACCATCCCAGCCCTTCTCATGGCAGCGTTCACTGGCAGGCCAACGGGACTCGCGTGTACGACGGGCGCACGGGGTAGTGGAGGGGGGCACTCGCAGCATCGATAGGTTATTCGTTTTCCCGCTCTTCCCCTTGCCTCCCTCCTCTTCGTCCGCATCTCCGGCCGCTGGGGTTGAGCGAGAAGTTGCGATGGCTACAGCCCAGGCGTCGGCCAGCCTTTGGGCTGGCTAACGCCCCATCCTCCTCCCTCCTTTTCTCTTGCCCGCACGCTGTGCTGCGCAAAGGCTCAAGGGTTCTCCTCCTCTTCCTTGTCCTCCTCGCCCTCCTCGACCTGGTCGTTGTCGTCGCCCCTCGCACTGGAGCCTCGTCGTCCCCGTCGTCCTCCTCTGCACCTCGCCCTTTTCGCGCCCCCCCCGTGCTCGCCTCCCTCCTCCTTCCACCTCGTGCTCGTCCATCTCATTCCCTTGCACCTCGCCCTCGGCCTCCCCGCACTCCACCTCAGCCATTCTCGGCCTCGTCCTGATCGACCTCCTCCTCGTCTAGCTCATCGGGCCGAGGAATAGGATCGAGGTCGGTTAGGAGAGGGTGCCCTAATGTTGTTCGTGTTTGCTGGGTGCTCTTGTGCATCCTGGGCGAGGGCACCCTCGAATGGTCTTCAGTTTGGCCAGCGCAGGGTCTCATGCTCTGGAGGGATGTTCTTCTGTCCCAGGTATGGCCGTGTCTCATCGTCGGCGTCGTCGTTGTCGTCGTCGTTGTCGTGGTCGTCGTCGCCCTCCTCGTCAGCTCCCCCTTGTTCCCCCGCTCGGCCCAGATGCGTCAGGGCGTCAGCGGCGGCGGCGGCGGCTTGGCGCCGGGTCTTGGCCGCCGCGCGCCGCAGGACCTCCCGAGCAGGCAGGCGACGAGGCTGCTGGAGGCCCTCGCAGGACTGGGGGCAGGGCCGTCCACGCTCTGCGCGAGTGCGATCCGATGCGCTGGCTGGCGCCGCGAATCCCGGGTCCAAAGGGGGCCATGCACGGTACGGTAGGTTCGCGTCGTGTCGACCGGAACCGGACCAATCGGCGATCCTACATTTGGCGTTCAACGGGAACGCCGCCGCCGGCCCAGAATCGGTCGATGTTGAACGATCTGACGATTCGGAGGGGGACGATCGATCAACGTTGAACGATCCCCGAATGCCAACACGACACGAACCCGTGGTATGAGATTGAATTTTCCGCTTGCGGGGACGCCTGTCCCAGGGCGGCTGGAGAGTCATTTGGCTGGGCCCATGACAGAAGAGCACGATCACCCCTCAAGAACATGAGACCTCCCGCCGGCCAAACTGAAGAATACTCGAGGGCACCCTCGCCCAGGATGCACAAGAGCACCCAGCAAACAGAAAGAACATCGGGGTACCCTCCCCGAACCGACCTCGATCCTATACCTCGGTCCGACCGTGCCCTGCCGTGCCACCGTAGGGGTAGAATTTTTCAAGCCGCCCTGCAGCAGGCGCCCCCCGCCGGCGGGAATGTTTATTCAACACAGGTTTCGCGCGTCTCGGGTCATCCGCGAGAGCGCGAAGGTGTTGGCGCGTGGCCCCGAGCGGCTGCCCTCTCCAAAGAGGTGGCGCGGGGGCGCGCGAACGCGAAGATAACAGCGCATCGCGGGACGCGGGGCGCGATGTTCGGTGACCTAGGGTTCGGAGTCGACTCGATTCGGTTTGACTCACAAGCGCCGGCCAGGGCCAGCCTGAGCCAGGCGCGGCGATCGAGTCTTCTGGTCGTCTGGGACTTGTTCTGGGCCTCCCGACGCCTCGGGGGGCATCGTGTCAAATGGCCTCGACTTGGTGCGGCTGAGAGTGCCCTGGATCATCGATACGCGGTTTACGTTTTCATCTTATGCTTGTTTCGTGATGAAGGTTATTGGTATACTTGCTGCCGCGCTCCAGCGTATGCAAGGCAGTATTCAGAATGTGTGCACGCTTCGATTATCTTGCACATGTGTTTGCTCGATCCGCTGGACGAGTTCGTGCTGAACTGGCTCAGTCTCAACCTTTTCAATGTCATCGATATCGCCATCGAAGAAGCAGGGCAATAAGAAAGAGGTGCTGCAGAGGGTAGGCTCTGCCACTGCGTTCCTGTGTGCCCGTTACGGAATCATGTCCCTGGAGATCTCGGCGTCCAAGGGATTATGTTTGAAGAGTACTCTCGAGATCAGTCGGGGGGTTCGGAAGCGACTTTGCCATTGGAAGTTTGTGGCGTAGTCTGGGACCATCAAGTTTGGGGGACCACAATCTCGGTAACAAGGGATTCGGCAACTATCGCATTGCCGGCATATGTGTTCGGAAGGTGTAGCCCAAGACCAATCGTCTGCGAGGATTGCGCCACAGGTCCAAAGGCAAGATGAACGTGGCCAGAGTTGGAGCCCTGGCAGCTGCTACATACGGCGTGAGAGCGCGGGGCATGGCTACTCCTCGGCTGCACGACCTGCGGGGCGCCCTGGGCAAGGCCACAGGGAGAGGTCGTACAGCTCCGCTTGAGCCCGAGCCCTCTCGCCAGTCCCAGCCTGCCGTGCGACCGGGTTGCCCGCTCTAGACAAGGCGAGGGGGCCGCCTTCTCGCCCCCCCCTCCGCGGCCGCCGCCTGCCTTCCTTCTCACGGTGGAGTGGTCTGCTACGCAGCAGTCCCGCTCTTGTCAGGAGGGAAAAAAACACACAGACACAATTAATCGTCGACTCCCAGGAAAATATGCAAAAATATGGGAAGTGGGGGGGAAGACAAAAACCCAGAAAATATGGGAAAATATGGGGCATATTTTTATTAGTGTGTATTTATTTGTGTGTTCTGGGGCCCCTTTATCTTGCCCGACCGATCTGCGCGAACGCCAGGCCCGCGGCCGAAGACGTGTGAGGGCGAGGGCTCCGCCTCGGACGGGCCCCTCGTGACGTGGCGTGCGTGGTGCCTCGCGGCCGCTCGGCGGCATAGCAGCGCCGGCCCAGACGGCGACCCAGACGACGACGGCGAGCATGGCGGACGACGGCGACGCACGGACGGACGCACGGACGGATCGACGGACGCACGGACGGACGGACCGCGCTGTCGACGTCGTCGGCGGACGGGCGGACCGACGGACGCATGGCCCCCCCCCGAGGAGCCTGCAGCCGGCCGCAGTTCGCGGAGGACCTGCAGAGGCTGAGGCGGGCGCCCCCCCCCCGCTGGCACCAGGGGGCGCGCCGCCGGCAGGCGTCGAGAGGGGGCCAGATGCGAGCCCTACCCCTGCCCCCCACGATTTCTGAGGGGGAGGGTGGGGTTCACTTCGTTCGGGAGGTCACGGGCGAAGTGAACCCCACCCTCCCCCTCAGAAATCGTGGGGGGTAGGGGTAGGGTTCGCATGTGACCCCCTGATCGAGGGACGCCGAGGGCTCCAGGATGGGCAGGCGCCGGCTCGGAGCCGAGGCCTCCCCGAACCCTCGGCGGGCGCCGAGGCCGCGCGGAGGGCGTCCGTGCGCAGTGCTCGGCCTCCGTCGGGGCTGCTATTCCGCCCGGACTCGGCCCCTCCCGGTGCGGTGCGGGGTCCGTGCGGAGTCAGGGCGCACGCAGTGCTCGGTCTCCGTCCAGGCGGACTCCTGCCGGACTCTCGGGCCGGTCGAAAGGGGGAGGATTGGGAAAGGGTGGGTTACGAAATTTGCTGCATGCAGCTGGTTTCGGCCTCGCCGAGGGGCCCATTCCTCGATACATGGCCGCCTCCCGGCGCCGGGAGGCGCCAGGAAAAAATCAGCTACGTGAGCTGCTTCTCACCCCCCCCCCCCTTTGCTATCCCCCCCTTTCGCCCGACCCGAGACTCGGCCCCTCTGGACACGTAATTGTGACAGAGTGCAGTGCGGAGGGTTGGGGCCGTGTTCGGCGTCTTGGGAGCCCGCGCCTGACGGCCAGAGAGCGGCTCGGGATGAGAGGCAGGGCCTGCGGGGAGTCTCGGGCGCGCACTGGACGGATCAAGGCATGGGATCGCCGGAGATCATCGATCTCCGCGCTGGGGGTGACCCAGGGGGTCCGCGGTTCGCTCGGCTCGGCTGCCTCGCAGTCGGTTGCGTGCGGCTTTGGGCTCGGTTGGCTGTTGCGTCGTTGCTGCGTCGCTGCGCCCTTCTAGGGTGATTGGGGCCTGTCGGTTTCGGTCCGTTTCGTTGACGGGTTGGTCGATTCGCGGTTTGGTCGTTTCGCTGGTCTTCGTCCGGGTCCTCAAGGTTTTCCTTCGTTCTCGCGTTCCTGGGGCTACCCAAAGGCCCGGCACTGTCGAACAGTTGTTTAGGTTTTAGGATGATAAGTTGTCCTCCAGTTCGAGGGTGATAACCAAGTTTACTGACCGACAGAGTTGGTTCTCGAGGCATGTCTCTCGCATGTCCTGTTCAGCTCCGTGGCCCTGCCTCCACGCACCCTGCATCTCGAAGGATGCAGGGCACTTGGCGTCGCTCGGACGTGTGCATTTTTTCTTTGGCGAGGACCATCGAGGAGCATCCTTGATCATCTGGCGAAACAAAAACACGCACGAAACCGAAACAGACACAGGGAGTGGACGTCCGAGCGATGGCGAGTCCGTTGCCTTGCCTCCACGCACCCTGCACCTCGAAGGATGTGCAGGGCAGCCCAGCTTCAGAACGGGCCCGCGCCCAGAAGGTGGGCCCCCCACGGGGCGCTCGTCCTTCCAGGGGTTCTGTCCTCAACTGGTGGGCAGGAGCGCGTGCAGCCATTTCGTGCGGGGGGGGGGGACCTGCTCCTCCTCCTCCTCCTCCTCCTCCTCCTCCTCCCCTCCTCCTCCTCCTCCTCCCCTCCTCCTCTCCTCCTCCTCCTCCTCCTCCCTCCTGCTCATCCTCCCCCGTGCCTCTCCCTGAAGGAAAAATTCACCCCTGTCGCACCACCAGACGTGTCAGCACGTCAGCATCGCTGCTGCACCTGCTAGCCCTCTGCGCGGGTCCCCATCCTTTTTCCCCACATGCTTCGTGGGGTTCTGGTGTTCTTCCCTTCCGCGTCTCACCCGCGTCTCCTCCTTCTCCTTCTCCTCCCTCTCCTTCTCTTCCCTGCCGCGCCGCAACCGCGCTCATTCACCTCACTCAGCTCAGCTCAGCACAGCTCAGCACAGCATAGCTCGGCTCAGCTTAGCTGAGTGCGCAGGGGGTGGTCTCCCTATGCGTGCCAGCACAGCACAGCACATCACAGCAGAGCACAGCACAGCACAGCACAGCACACCGCAGCACAGACAACACAGGCAGTGACACTTTCTCGACACCGCAGGGGGTGCGCAGAGGGTGGTCCCTCAGCGCGGCCTCTATCCGTGACACGCTCGCAGATCGTGGCAGGAGTGGCATTTTCTCGACACCACAGGGGGGCGCGCAGAGGGTGGTCCCTCAGCGCGGCCTCTATCCGTGACACGCTCGCAGATCGTGGCAGGAATGGCACTGTCTCGACGCCACTGGGGTTGCGCAGAGGGTGGTCCCTCAGCGCGGCCTCTATCCGTGACACGCTCGCAGATCGTGGCAGGAGTGGCACTTTCTCGACACCACAGGGGGGCACTTTCTCGACGCCCAGGTGCGCAGAGGGTGGTCCCTCAGCGCGGCCTCTATCCGTGACACGCTCGCAGATCGTGGCAGGAGTGGCACTTTCTCGACACCACAGGGGGTGCGCAGAGGGTGGTCCCTCAGCGCGGCCTCTATCCGTGACACGCTCGCAGATCGTGGCAGGAGTGGCACTTTCTCGACACCACAGGGGGTGCGCAGAGGGTGGTCCCTCAGCGCGGCCTCTATCCGTGACACGCTCGCAGATCGTGGCAGGAGTGGCACTTTCTCGACACCACAGGGGTGCGCAGAGGGTGGTCCCTCAGCGCGGCCTCTATCCGTGACACGCTCGCAGATCGTGGCAGGAGTGGCACTTTCTCGACACCACAGGGGGTGCGCAGAGGGTGGTCCCTCAGCGCGGCCTCTATCCGTGACACGCTCGCAGATCGTGGCAGGAGTGGCACTTTCTCGACACCACAGGGGGTGCGCAGAGGGTGGTCCCTCAGCGCGGCCTCTATCCGTGACACGCTCGCAGATCGTGGCAGGAGTGGCACTTTCTCGACACCACAGGGGGTGCGCAGAGGGTGGTCCCTCAGCGCGGCCTCTATCCGTGACACGCTCGCAGATCGTGGCAGGAGTGGCACTTTCTCGACACCACAGGGGGGGGGCGCAGAGGGTGGTCCCTCAGCGCGGCCACGCTCGCAGATCCAGGAGTGGCACTTTCTCGACACCACAGTGAGCGCGGCCTCTATCCGTGACACGCTCGCAGATCGTGGCAGGAGTGGCACTTTCTCGACACCACAGGGGGGGCGCACAGGGTGGTCCCTCAGCGCGGCCTCTATCCGTGACACGCTCGCAGATCGCGGCAGGAGTGGCACTTTCTCGACACCACAGGGGGTGCGCAGAGGGTGGTCCCTCAGCGCGGCCTCTATCCGTGACACGCTCGCAGATCGTGGCAGGAGTGGCACTTTCTCGACACCACAGGGGGTGCGCAGAGGGTGGTCCCTCAGCGCGGCCTCTATCCGTGACACGCTCGCAGATCGTGGCAGGAGTGGCACTTTCTCGACACCACAGGGGGTGCGCAGAGGGTGGTCCCTCAGCGCGGCCTCTATCCGTGACACGCTCGCAGATCGTGGCAGGAGTGGCACTTTCTCGACACCACAGGGGTGCGCACAGGGTGGTCCCTCAGCGCGGCCTCTATCCGTGACAGCTCGCAGATCGTGGCAGGAGTGCTTTTCTCGACACCACAGGGGGTGCGCAGAGGGTGGTCCCTCAGCGCGGCCTCTATCCGTGACACGCTCGCAGATCGTGGCAGGAGTGGCACTTTCTCGACACCACAGGGGGTGCGCAGAGGGTGGTCCCTCAGCGCGGCCTCTATCCGTGACACGCTCGCAGATCGTGGCAGGAGTGGCACTTTCTCGACACCACAGGGGGTGCGCAGAGGGTGGTCCCTCAGCGCTGCCTCTATCCGTGACACGCTCGCAGATCGTGGCAGGAGTGGCACTTTCTCGACACCACAAGGGGTGCGCAGAGGGTGGTCCCTCAGCGCGGCCTCTATCCGTGACACGCTCGCAGATCGTGGCAGGAGTGGCACTTTCTCGACACCACAGGGGGTGCGCAGAGGGTGGTCCCTCAGCGCGGCCTCTATCCGTGACACGCTCGCAGATCGTGGCAGGAGTGGCACTTTCTCGACACCACAGGGGGTGCGCAGAGGGTGGTCCCTCAGCGCGGCCTCTATCCGTGACACGCTCGCAGATCGTGGCAGGAATGGCACTTTCTCGACACCACAGGGGGTGCGCAGAGGGTGGTCCCTCAGCGCGGCCGCTATGCACGACGGTCGTCCAGGGCATAGCAGGCGTGGCACTTTCTCGACGTCATACGGGGTGCGGGGGGGTGGTCCCTCACCGAGGCCGCTATGCACGACGGTCGCCCAGGGCATATCAGGCGCGGCATTGTCTCTACACCATAGAGGCTGCGCAGGGGGTGGTCCCTCACCGCGGCTGCTACGCACGACGGTCGCCCAGGGCATAGCAGGCGTGGCAATTTCTCGACACCATAGAGGGTGCGCAGGGGGTGGTCCCTCACCGCAGCCGCTGGTTGGCTCGAATCTGTCCTCGATGGAGGATAGAAGGCTAGGAAGAGGGAGGAGGTTCAAGCAATACGGCGTTGGATGATACATAGGGGAACATTCGCGACGAGGGCTGAGAACGCAGAATTGCGCATATATTATAAACTTAAGCAAACACATAAGATTCAACTTAAGTATGTGGGGTTCCTCGGTAGCGTAATGTTCAGTATCGCTGGGCTCCCGTGAAGCTCCTCGTCGCCGCTGTCCGCGGGAGCTCTTGTCACAGAGCGCCGTGGGAGAGGTCCGGCCCCGATTTCTGTTGGGGAGGGTCTGAGAGGAGGGAAGGGGACGGAGGAGGAACGAAGGATCGCCGTCGCCGTTTTCTTCGTCGTTGCCCTAGTTGTGGTCCCTTGCGCTTGAGTGAGCAGCGTGCCCGTAAGCATCAGTTCGCCCAAGGAAAATTTTACGTCGCAGCACTATGCTGCGTGCGCTCCCGCACGGACGTTGGGCACGACAAACACGGAGCGCAACCCAGGGAGGGCGGGTGGGAAAAACAAACACCCACGCCACGAGGCCCACCCCGCGGTGCCAGCTGACACCCACGGGCAGGACGAGGATGCCCCAGGGAGACGACGGACAGACAGACCGACAGACAGACGACAGACCGACAGACACACAGACGGGACGGACGGACAGACAGACAAACACCCGCAGCCCACAGGACAAGGCGCGTAAGCAGACCCACCAGGGCGGGTCAAGTCCGCCACCCCCACTTGGAGGTATCCAAGCCTCGTGCGTTCTGCTGGAGCTCAAGGCCATTAGGCTAGGAGGAGTGTGGCACCGCTAGCTCCTGAAATTTTCCTGCCCTCCAAACCGCTGCGCGATTTGAGGGCTAAGAAAATTATACGTCGCAGCACTATGCTGCGTGCGCTCCCGCACGGACGTTGGGCACGACAAACACGTGCAGCTGGCTGGCGCCAACCTGAGAGAGAGAGCCTCAGGACGCCCAATGCACGCAGGTGGGGCCGGGCAGCTGCGCGAAGCGAAATGCTTTTGCAACAGCAGGAACACCCAATGCACGCAAGAGTTTTTCACTCGCCTGCCCCGGACGACTCTGAGTGCTCAACCAGAAACTCGGCCTCAGCTACCGAGCCCCGCGCTTTGGCGGAAGTATACGCAAACGCAGTAAGCCCTCGCCAACCGCCTGAGTAGAACAGTGCTGTTGGACCGTTAGCACGAAGGCACTCCGTGGCCCAACCTCTACGAAAGGCATGCGTGCCCCACGCCACCGCATCAGCGAAGCCGCAGCCTTGAGCAGCGAGCTTAAGCACAGCAAGGCTCATTGCGTATGTCATGCCTGGGAAAACGACTTCATTCCCAGCTTCAGCCCGCGGCGCTGTGCCTGTAGACGCAGAAGCCGCGGCACCACTCGCGAGCTTGGCCCGGAGCTTGTACCGGGCAACCACCCGGCATACACCACACAGTGCTTTCCCTCGGAGATCACAAATGCACCTGCGAGTGACAACGACATGTTCAGAATGGCACTTTCTATGCATGAAGGTGATGTCCACGACATTCTGCCCTTCCACAGTTACACTGAGCGACGCGGGAGCTGTGTCGGAGCCCAACTGCAAGACTTCGCCGTTGCGCAAACAGAACTGCCGCGCAACTACGAAAGACTCACCGATGTCAACGAAGCCGTTCCCGGAACACCACCGTGACAATTCTTTTGTCTGCTCTGCAGAGGCACGGATCTTCGGCCGCCGCAGCGCCCGCCCTGCCTTCTCGGCTCCCCGCACAACACGTGCTGTGTCCGCAAGGGGGCCCACAGGACAGTGCAACCAGACTAAGACAGTGCGAATGTGCGACAAATATCTTGACAAAGTAGCCGCACTCCTGAAGAGACAAACGTATGCATCCAGTATACCCTGTGTTGGTGGCCATGGCGGGACTCTGCAGAAGAGAACGATTTGGCCGTAGAGTCTGAGTGCCGAGGCATAACGTGCAGCGCTGGCCTTCCATCCGCAAAATTCCAACCACATTGCCTGCTCCGCCATCGCTGTTGGGGCAGTGCCCTCGCGTGAGATACGTGCGATTTCTTGCCGCGGTGCTCCGGGAGGACTGTGGAACGCCAGAGCATCTGCTTGTGCCATGGCATCAATAGCGTCGGCAAGGACGTGCGGCGCAGGGAGCTGGCCAGACGTCCGCGCCGCAGTGCATAGCCGCAGCGCCGCCCTCGCCACAGCTTGTTTCTCGGGCGTGGAACTTGCCTCTCGCCGCGCCAGGGCCGGAAGCAGAGCTGCCTGGCGCACCTGTGGCGACTGCGGACATTGCGCAGGCGAAGCGATTTCCTTTGCCACACTCTGACCACAGGATTTACATAAATCCAAGAAGGAGCTGACGACAGCAAGAGACACTCTCGAGAACGCGCCCCGCACCTCAACAGCTTCCTCGGGCGCGATGCCCAAGAAATCAGACGGCGCCACGGCCACTTCCTGTCGGAGATTTACCTCTACCGTGCGCACATCCACGGGGACATCCGCGATGCCCGCCGCGCGCCTGAGCAGCTGCGTCAAGACAGTCTCGGGTGTGTCTTGCGGAGCCGCTTCGGGCAGTCTCGGCCGCACTTGCCGGGCAGCATCGCCGCCGGCCAAGGCAGCCCGCTCCCGACTGCCGGCAATGAACTCAAGCATTGGGCCAAAACCGGCCACTGATGACACGGGTCCAAACGCAAACATCGCTTCAAACCCGCATCCGGCCACTCTTGGCCGCATGCAATGGCCTCAGATGATGAATTTTTCCCACAGCACTACGCGCTGGCCAAGGCAGCGCGGGCGGCCATGCCCACTCTAGCTGACGGAATCCGCGGGACTGAAAAGCCAAGACAGATTCGTCCCAAGTTTCTTGCCGAGTCGGGCCGTCGGCAATATTTAACTTGCTAGGCGCTCGGAAAGCGCGCAAAAGCACGCGCACGCTGGCTACTTCAAACCAGAACCCGGTGATCACATCATTTAAATCACTTTGCCGGCTCGCTCCGCGAACCAGCGCATGCAAGGCTGGATTGCAATCAACGAACATGATTATCTCACACACAGCGAGCCCATGCTCGATCAGACAGCGCACAGCACAAATTGCAGCAACGAGCTCCCAAAGCACTATCTGCGTCCGGCGCGCGCGCGCCCACGTCCACGCCTCCCGGGGCACCCCGGTGGCCCCCCAGGCGCGGAAAGCGGGATGCACAATCGCAAAAGCCATGTGACCATCCCCTGCGGCATCTGTATAAACGACACACCTGGGCAGAGATAGCGGCTGAAGCGATGCCCGGCGCGCGGGGGCGCTGCCGAGGAACCGGCACCACCATTGCAGTGCTGTGCGGACTCTAGAAGTGAGCGTCCCCGAGGACCTGTGGGCTTGCCAACGCAGCGCTGCCAGATATGCACGAGCCCCTTGCCGAAGACAACGCTGCCTGCCCAGCTCAGCCGCCCTGCCGGCCGCTTCGCTTCGGAAGGGCGCAGGACATTCTCGCTGAGTGCACGCGTGATAACAGCCAGCCACTTCTCTCTCTTATGCTCTCCAATGCAGAAAACGAGAGCACCTGGCACAGAGCTTACTTCCGCGCCGAGCATGGTAGCCGCAGTGACGTTGTGCACACGTTTCTTCGGCTCGAGCTCCCAGCCGGTCAGCTGGGGCATCTGCTGCGCACACGCTGCGGTGCCCGCTGGCCCGGTGAGCGCCCCATGTTCTCCCTGGGCGCGGTCCGCCGAAAATAAATCATCAACGAACCGAGGATGCGCAATGTACAATTCTCGCGCCAGGAGCGCTTGCAGAAACGAGCCCAATCTATGCCAACTGTACACAGAGCCTCGCGACCCGAATGGGCAGCATAGCAACTGTAAACCTTTGCCGCACTGAGCGGCGCTTTGCCAAGTCTCAACTGCAAAAGGCAAGTGCTGAGACAGGAGCGGGAGCGATTTGAATGCCCCCTTAAAATCCTCTTTCCTGAACAGGAACTCGCAATCTGCAGGCTGGCCACGGGCAAGCCACACAGCCAAGGACACCAAAGTATCTAGCGTATCCACTGGCATTGGCTCGCCTACAGCTGTCGCCGAATTCACAAGCGAGGCAGTGAAATCATCAATCAATCGCACTTTTGGGCGCACACTACCCCGCTCGTCTTCTTTCCACCCCTCCAGGGCAGGAAAGCGCGCGGAAATTATGGACGCTGCCGCGTTCAGCCGCGTCCACCATGCTTTCTTCTCTCTTACCTCTTGTACACAGTTTGCTTCGAACGTTTCCTCCACCATCGGGCGCGCGCCGGTCGGCCTGCGCGCCCTGTGCAAAGTAGCAACATTGTGCTCCTCACAATGGCGGAAGAGATACTCAGCAGTGAACGACAGCTGCGGGAAAGGCACTGGCGGCAAAATGCCCGAGCGCGGCAATTCCCCGATCAACGGAAAACCAAATTTCAGATGTTCAATGAGCAACTGGTCTGGCCACTCGATCGCCTCCAGCATTTCGGCCAAGAGAAGCAAATTCTTATCCAGCCCGAGCACGCACTGGCAATGCGCTGGCAATCGCGACACTGCCCGCCGCCACGCAGGGTCTGTCGCACGTTTCCTATCAGCCCAATACTGGAGCTTGCTTGCGCGATGTTCGTGCAATTCAGAATCCGTCAAAGATTCTGCCTGCTCCAACGCCTCAGCTATTATTGCTGGCATTGCAGCGGGCCCTTCAAACGCTGGCAAAGTACAGGCCCATTCAAGATGATCCCACGCACACATGGACTCAAGCAGAACTGAATCGGCCAACAGAGCGCTGACAGCCCCGCTCAAAGTGGCAAACCCACCAAGCGCATGCTGCCGCCTACTATCTTCGCTTAGAACACTTGTACCGGTACTGTTTGCGTCGTCCTCGGACGCAGACTTCTCTGGCGAAGCTCACTTCTTCTTCCCGTCGTACACCCCTGCTGATACCAGCCATCCTTCCTGGTGTTGCGACTCCTGGAACGGCCACGCCGGCTGGGAGGCTTTTTCGGCGGCGAGCGCACGGGCCGGTTATCGCCCTTGCCACTCTTGCCGCCCTTGCCGACAGCCTTACCGCCGCTGCCACGACCCTGATTCCCAGCGGCGCTCTGAGCAGAAGACCCCGCTGCAGCAGCTGATGCGAATTTCGCAACCCTGCCAGCGCCAGCCTGCGCTTTATCTTTTGCTGCCCTGGCCGTGTCGTCGTTCAGCTCGAGGAGCCAGCGAAGCACGTTGGGTTTCTCACGCTCCAGCTCCGTCGCCATCTCCTTCCGCACTTTGACGTCATAGTGGTACGCCGTTGCCACACCACCATGCCCCTCCGCCACCCGGGCGAGGATGAAGACATACGACAGGAGGTGCGTCTGAGAGCAAACCTTCATCAAGGCGAGCTTGAGGCCCCACGAGAACACATGCCCCAGGAACGTGGCGAAGCCCTGGTAGTGCACCCGCTCTTCCAAGGAGCGCGCCTTCTTCATGTCGAGCGCGGCTTTGAGCCGATCTTCCCAACTGCCGCCGCTCGGCATCAAATCGATTGCTGGCGACCTCGCCCACGCTGGCCGGTGCAATGCCATCAGATCATCTGCGTCAGCACTGCCGACGTAGATGCGGCCCTTTTCTGCGGCTATTTTCCCGGCCGCTTCCCACTTGGCCAGAAGATCCTCTGATGGCAGAGCTTCTGGTGGAAACTCTGACAGGCCTACCTCTTCGATCCTCTTGGCGTAATTGAAAGACAACCCTTTGGGTTTAGTTGTCTGCTTCTCTTTCTCGGCCTGACACTTCACGAACTCTGTGAGAGCATCCTTCAAACCACCGTCGCCCAGCTGCCCATCTTTAGAGCCTTGTGCCACCTCCATCCCCGCTGCTTTCGCGAGAGCAGCCTGGACACGCAAGGCGAACACAACCATGGCCGGCGTCATCTTGAGAGTCTTCCAACTCTCAGGGTTGCCCTCTTCATTGAATGGCGTGTCGCCAGCTTAGAAATTGGTCTTGATCACGTCGCGGACGTAGTCGTCCGCGTAATCTTCTGGTTGCGTGCTGCACGCCGCGCCGGCCAGCAGCCGCCCGACGCCCGCGTAGAAGCGCAGGTCATGCTTCCCACGAGCCTGGGGCTCCACGTCCAAGACCGTTTCCATCCACTGGACGCGGACATCCATCTCGGTCTTGTTGAACGCGCTGGCCGGCAGGCCAGCGAGGTCCGCGCGGATCTCGTCAGGGGTGAACTGGCCGGCCATGGTGGACCACAGGCGAGCACAGCTGAGAGTACGGATAGACAGAATGCCGAAACTGAGCGTTTGGGCACTACAAGCGTAGACTTGCGAGGTCGACGAGCCTAAATGCCAGCGGCGCGGACAGATGTCGCAGAATTGCCTTGCATTCACTTCGGGCCGTAGTTCCTCAGAAGCGCCTCGTGCTGATTGATAATGCGCGGCTTGTCGGCACGCAGCTTTGCAAACGACCGCTGATGAGAGGGGCCACTAAAGGCAGGCGCACGTTACTTTGCAGGCCCACGAGCGTCCCCACTTGCGTCCCGCAACCAGCTTTCCGAACGCGCCCAGCTGTCACCAACAGCACGCCAGCGGCGTGAGCCCCACCCAGCACGAAGGAGGGGAAGTGAGAGAGTCCTCCGTTCCGCTCCGCCTCCAACGGCACCAACACTCACAGGCCACGCTGCTGCGCATCCCGGCGACCCCCCTCTGACGTACACCCACCCCGCGGTGCCGGCTGACACCCGCGGGCAGGACGAGGATGCCCCAGGGAGACGACGGACAGACAGACCGACAGACAGACGACAGACCGACAGACACACAGACGGGACGGACGGACAAACAGACAAACACCCGCAGCCCACAGGACAAGGCGCGTAAGCAGACCCACCAGGGCGGGTCAAGTCCGCCACCCCCACTTGGAGGTATCCAAGCCTCGTGCGTTCTGCTGGGAGCTCAAGGCCATTAGGCTAGGAGGAGTGTGGCACCGCTAGCTCCTGACATTTTCCTGCCCTCCAAACCGCTGCGCGATTTGAGGGCTAAGGATTGATAACTTGGCGGCGGGTTCTGGTCCGCCGCCGTCGTCGGTGTCTGCGTGGTCGTCGTCGTGGTCTCCTTTTTCGTCTCCTGTCCGTCTCCGTCTTCGTTTTCCTCTCCGTCTTCGTCTCCGTCCCCGTCTTCTTGCTCGTTTTTGTCTCCGTCGTTTTGCGTCGTCGTTGTCGTCGTCGTCGCCGTCGTCGGCTCCGAGCGTTGTCGCTGCGGTCTTCGTCGTCTCAGTGGCCGCCGCTGCTGTCGTCGCAGCCCGCCAATGGCCGTAAAGAAATATGCATAGGATAGCGACGAGGCAGCCTTAACCAGCGGCTGCTTTTGGATGCGGCCGTGCCATGTACCTGAAGCGGTGACGGCTGCTGAAATGCCCCACGCGTTAAACTGACATGGCGCAGATGCCATACAGGCTCTTCCGCCGTCGGCCGCCGCCCGCCGCCCTCCCGAGGGACGCCGGCGGCGTGAAGGCCCATCTGGGCCGGGCGCAGCTGCTGCTGCGCGCCTGCGGCGACGCGGCGTCCGAGGCGGGCCTGCGCGGGCGCTGGGACGCGGCGCGGGTCAAGGACCTCGTCCTCCTCCTCCTCCTCCTCCTCCTCCTCCTCCTCCTCCTCCTCCTCCTCCTCCTCCTCCTCCTCCTGGGGCTCGTCCTCGTCCGCCGATCCGCCGCCCTCGTCGGCGTCTGCGTCTCCATCGTCGCCATCGCCGCCGCCGTCGTCGCCGCCGCCGCCGCCGCCGCCGTCGCCGTCGCCGCCGACATTGCGCGTTCGTCGCCTCGCCCGCCCTCGCCCCCCAGGCTGCCCGCCAGTGCCCATGCGGGTGGGGGAGGGGGGTCATTTGGGTCCAGCGACCGCCAAGGCTCGCCGCCGGGCCCGCCTCTGTCAACGGTGAGAATGGGGCATGGCGGAAAGGTGGCGGCGCGCACAGAAGGAGGAGGAGGAGGAGGACGAGGAGGAGGAGGAGACGAAGGACAAGGAGGAGGAGGAGGAGGGAAGGAGGAGGAGGAGGATGGAGAGGAGGAGGGGAGGGAGGAGGAGGAGGAGGAGGAGGAGGAGGACGAGGAGGAGAGGAGGAGGGGTGACTTGGAGGAGAAGGAGAGGAGGAGTAGGACGAGAGGATAGAAAATAGGAGAATGGAAGAAGAGGAGGAGGAGAAACAGGAGAAAGAGGAGAAAGGGGAGAAAGAGGAGGAGGAGGAGGGGTAATTTTGGAGAAGAAGGGGATGATGATGATGATGATGATGATGATGATGATGATGATGATGATGATGATGATGATGAGGAGGAGGAGGAGGAGGAGGAGGAGGAGGAGGAGGAGGAGGAGGAGGAGGAGGAGGAGGAGGAAGAGGGCAGGTGGAGCAGGAGGAGGAGGAGGAAGAGAAGTGTGGCGCGAGGGCCTTCCAAGAAGGAGGGGGGTCCTTACAGGGAAGAGGGGTCTTCTCCGAAGCCCTCCCGGCTTCTGAGAGCTCTTCTCTGACATTTCCACGAGAATCTTTGTAAGACGCCCCCCTGCGCGTCAGAGAACCACTCCTCCCGCGCCGCCTCATTCACATGGAAGACGCGATCCTCGGGCCTCGATTCTCGATGCAGTCAGGACATTGAAGCATTGATGGTTGGTGATTATAACAGTCCCCCTCCCCCAGGTGTCGCCTCCGTGTTGGGCATAAGAACAAGATATGCGGGGGAAGCTGTGTTTGTTGAATCGTCCTCGTTTTTATGTTGGGCGTCGCGTTGAAAGTGATTTCGTAGTCGTCCCCTCCCCCCATTCGCGATTCCATCGATTTCCGGAGGGCGTTCAATTCCGGTTGGCCCGATGGCCAACCCGAATTATCCGCCCTCCATGGGCCGAGTTCCTTCGCCATCCATGATGAGGGCCCTGGGTCCAGCGAAAGTATTTGTGCCATCGTCACCCCTGAAGTAATGCGAAGGCCTTACGACCGGTGCCTTACCCTGACATTTCGAACAGCGTCCGGCCGTGCCGACGAGGACCTCCGGAAAAGTCAAATCTTTCTATTGGGTGACACCGACTTCGACGCTGACGACGCCGACGACGACGCCGACGACGCCGACGACGACGCCGACGACGACGACGACGACGACGACGACGACGACGACGACGACGACGACGACGACGACGGTCTGTGGCGGACTGTGACGGCCTCGCGGGTCCACCGCGGCGGGCGGCGCGCGCGGGCTCTGCGCACGCGTCGCCCAGTCCACCTGGGCAGCCCCCGCCCCAAGACGGTACCCGCGCCCCTGCTTCACCTGGGGGCCGCCCCCTGGGCGGCCCCATCCCGACAGGCACCTGCGCCCCTGGCCGCCCCCTCACCACGCCTCCTGCTTCCCCTCCCCGCGGCCCCCCCTGCCGCCCGCCAGTCTCGCCATCTGCGCGCGGCCTGCCCCTGCAGCGCGCGCCGCCCACAGCCGCGGGCCCGCGAGCTCCCCGCGGCAACTCCTTGCATTCCTGCGCGGAGTACGGGTCACCCTCGGGCGCCCGCCGGCGCTCCAGCGACTCGGCGCCGCCGACGGGCGGCCTCGGCGTCGGCGGCGGCGTCGTCTGGCGGGCCGTGCGGGTCGGCGGCGCAGCCCCCCCGCCTCCCTCCCGCTGGCCAGCGGCGCCTCGGCCTCAGCCCCTCTGCCCCGGCTCTTCTCCGCGAGCACCTCCTCTGCGCCCTCCTCGTCGGAGCTCGTCGGCGTCCTCCGAGCCGCCCTGCACGCCGTCGCGCGCGCAGAGCCTGGCCAGCATCACCGCGCGGCCGTTGCCGTGCTCCTTGCCCTCGGCGTCTCTGTCGCTGCCCACCCTCCGGAACGCCTCCTCGGCGCCCCTCTCGCCTGTTCGCCGCCCTGGGCGCCGCCGTGCCTCGCGCGCAGCATGTCGCGGAGGGCCGCCCCCCTCCGCGTGGGGCGGCGCCCGCAGCGTGCGGGGCCGCCCCAGGCCCTGAGCAGGGCCAGGGCTGCGGGCAATACTTATATCCATATCCAGAGCGTCGTGCACTTGTTGGGAAGGGGCGCCGCAAGGCCGAGGCACACTGGATATATAGATACACATGTGACCTTCCGGGGCGAGATCTTTGTCGATGTCCAGTGCGCCTCCGGTGTCTGGGGAAAGAGAGCCCCAAGCTCCAAGACGCACTGGATGTGGATATAACTGCTGCCCGCAAGGGCGCCGCGTGCCTGCGCCCTCCCTGCCCGGGCCCGCCTCTCGGCCGCCGTGCGCCGCGGGCGCCTCGGCCGCCCCCCGCCCCCCGAGCCCCACGGGGGCGCCTCCATCCCGCGGCGGCCGCAGGGCCGGGAGAGGGCGAGTTAGGGGCGGAGGCAGAGGCCCAGTTTAACGTGCGAAGAACGGTATACAATAAACTTTTTTTCGCTGTCGGGGGCGCCTGTCCCAGGGCGGCTGGAAAGTTTCTACCCTTACGGTGGCACCGTAGGGGTATAAATTTTCCAGCCGCCCTGGGACAGGCGCCCCCGATAGCGAAAAAGTTTATTTTATACCGTTCTTCGCTCGCTGACCAGTGGGCCTCCTGCCAGGGGCGCGCCTGGGCCGAGCTGGCGCCGCCGACGACGACGACGACGACGACGACGACGACGACGACGACGACGACGACGACGACGACGGCGGCGACGACGACGACGACGACGACGACGGCGGCGGCGACGACGACGACGTCTCCCTGGACCCAGGGGCTGGTCGCGGCTGCTGGGCCCGACGATGGTGTGAGGCGCGCCGCGGCCGCAGTGGAGGAGCTGCTGCAGGTGGGCGCTGGGGCGGGGGCGGGATCGAGGTGGGGGGTGAGGGCCCAGTCCTCGCATGGGTCCGTGTTCGGTAGCATCGCGTCGTGTCAACCGGCGGCGACCCCGCCGCAGGCGTTCCACTGTGACCGCCGCCGGCGACCCAGAATCGGCCCATCGCTGAGCGAGTCGGCGTGTCTGGAGCGGCCGACCGTGCAAGGTTGAGCGATTCCCGCGGTGTCGGGAGCCAGCGCCAGGGTCGACACGACGAGAGCCTGCCGTAGCTTCAAGCCTGGTGTTCTGCCCGCGCTCCGCCTTCGGAGGCCGCCGTCGTCTCTGGAGCAGCCGGCAACAAGAGCCAGGAGGAAAACTTGTCCCCTGAGAAGCGGTCGAGGTCTCTGCGGATTTTGAGTTACTCCGACGGTAGGACCTCATATTAGAATCTTCCAGAGGAATCTTGGAGTAATCACTATCGTCGTCCGTGTAACTACGGAGGCTCTCTTTCTGTCTGGCATTTGCCGGCCCCTGCCGACGCTTACCAGCTTGATTGAGGACGGTCGCTTCGGGTTGCAAAGGACGGCCGACAAAGGAACGAGGCTCCTGCTCGAGATTTGCTCAAGATTCAGACTCCCAAGTATCTCCCACCTGTGCGGTCACATGGAATTTCCATGGCAGCCTCACATTAATACATTCAAGCGGGGGGGGGCCGTCTGGAGGGGCGTCCGCCAGATATATCTCCATGCGGTTCACTCACAGGCGAGCGCCCGAGGCATCCGCTCCAGTTGCGCAGGGCGGAGACTCCCGCTCGAGACTCCTTCGGGAGCCAGGCTCCCAGTACATCCCGACGTCAGCCTCGGATTGCCAGCCTGAGGCGGGGGCGCCAAAGGGCGGGGTCTCCCGCGCGAGACGTCCCTCTCGCGGACGAGCGAGCGCCCGAGACGTCCTCGCGGTTTGCTTACCGACGAGGCTCCTGCTCGATCGAAGCTTTCTCGGGATTCAGGCTCCCTGGTGCCACCAAACCTGTCATTGCACATGCTATCCCGATGGCCGCATCGGAGTACCGACGTAAGGGGGGACCCCATAGGGAGGGGCCCTCGTTCGAGACGTCCTCGCGATTCGCTCACACGCGAGGGAGCGCCAGAGACATCCTTCCAGTTTGCTCAGGAGCGCGGCTGCCGCTCCAGATTCCCTCGGGATGCAGGCCCCCAGGTGTCACCAGACCCATTTCTTAGTTGGCTGTCCGATGGTCGACTCGGAATGCCAGAGTGAGGCGGGGACCCCATAGGTAGGGAGCTCCCGTTCGAGAGTTCCTCGCAACTCATTCACAGACGAGTGAGCGCCCGAGACATCTTCTCAGCTTGCTCAGGAACGAGGCTCCCGCTCGATACTTCCCAGGGTTCAGGCTTTGCTTTCACAGGGTTTTCCAATGGCCGCCTCGAGTTACCGACATGAGGCGCGGACACCACAGGGAGGGGCTCCTGCTCCAGACTTCCCCGCGATTCATTTACAGACGAGTGAGCGCCCGAGGCACCTTCTCAACTTGCTCACAGAACGAGGCTTCCGCTCGAGACGTCCTCGGTATTCAGGCTCCCAGTACGCACAGGCGAGGCTCCCGCTCGAGACTTCGTTGGGATTGAGGCTCCCAGGCGCCACCAATCTTGCGTTTTGAACGCGTTTTCCGATGGCCGCCTCGGATTACCAACATGATCTGCTGGCCCCAGGGGGAGGGGGCTCCCGCTCGATTCAAGCCTCCCGCACGAGGCTTCCTTGCGTTTCAGGCTCCCAGGTGTCACCAAACTTGCGTGTGTGTGTGTGTGTGTGTGTGTGTGTGTGTGTGTGTGTGTGTGTGTGTGTGTGTGTGTGTGTGTGTGTGTGCGTTTTGAATGATTATCCGATGGGCGCCTCGGATTTCCGACTTGATCTGCGGGCCCTATGAGGAGTGGGTACCCAGACTTCCTCGCGATTCATTCACAGACGAGTGAGCGTCCAAGACTTCCTGGCGATTCAGGCTCCCAGATGTCACCAAACTTGTGTGTGTGTGTGTTTAAAACGTGTTCAGGCGGACCTGCGGGCCCCATATAGAAGGGGCTCATGCTCAAGCCGTCGTCGAATTTCATTCACGGACGAGGCTCCCGCTCGAGATTTCTTAGGGATTGAGGCTCCCAGGCGTCACCAGGCTTGTGTTTTGGCGACGTGTTCCGATGGTCGCCTCGGATCATCAGCATGATTTGCTAGCAACGTTGTTGTTGATGATGATGATGATGTTGCTGATGATGTTGATGTTGATGTTGATGTTGATGTTGATGTTGATGCTGATGCTGGTGTTGGTGCTGGTGCTGATGATGCTGATGATGCTGATGATACTGATGCTGATGCCGCTGATGATGAGGATGATGACTACGATGATGATGCTGATGATGATGATAACGACGACGACGATGATGATGATGCTGATGATGATGTTGATGATGCTGCTGATGATGATGCCGATGATGATGCTGATGATGATGATGATGATGATGATGATGGGAGGAAGAGGAGGGAGAGGAGGAAGTGGTGAGGATGGTGCTCCTGTGCGGTGTGTCCAGAGAAATCAGACGCTCACTTAGGATATGGGGGACCAAGCCACATCATCAAATGCGTGGATCGACTTCGAGGATCTAGGATCTCGGATCAAGGCTTGTGGACATTTGGCCCTTTTGGGATCTCCTCCATAAAATATCAGGGAGGAGGGACGTTTCAGGTGGAGGCCGAGGAAGGCGTTCGTAGGTGATCCAACATGTGGAGACTGGCGAGCGGGAAGTGGAAGACGTTGTCGGAGGAAGTGGGGGAGGAGGTTGATGAGGAGGTGGATATAGAGGCGGAGGTGGAGGAGGTGGAGGAGGGGCAGGATGTTGATGTGGAGGAGAAAGACGTGATGTGGGGGAGTTGGTGGAGGCAGAGAAGGAGGATATCTAGGGGGGATGACTTGGGTGACCCGACATTCCGCTTCGTGCCCGGGCCTCGGTGGCCAGGCTGCACCAGCACTCCGCGCTGGTGTTCTAAGCTGCAGCTAGGGCAAGGGCATCTTGCCTCGCAGGCGATGCTTCTACCCCCCCCCCCGACTTTTCGACGAAAAGCGAAGCGGCTAAGGAAAGGAGGGGGACCCTGGCATACACCCCAGGGGGCTATTCGGACGCACCCCTTATCGAGGAGGGACGACCCCCCTCGTATATCCCAGGGCTGGGCCCCGAATCTCTGGTCATCCGCAAGCCCCACGAGGCCTGGGAGGGGGGTCGACATACACCTTAGGCGATGCTTAAGAAAACTTAAATGTTCGGCCAGAGTCTCGATTATTCTTAATGTTTCAGTGTAAATCCCAAGATTTGAATAGAACTGTTAGGTTTTTATTCAAGTTCTGAGACTATGAATTTCTTAACCCATGATTTCTTAAGCATTTCGCAGGGTGTACCCCTCGTCGTGTGGAGACGCGGAGGGCAGGCAGGCCGAGTCGTGGCTCGGCCCTCTCCCGCCGCCAGGGCAGGGCCGCGGAGGGCGCTCCGGGGGGGGGGGGGCGCAGGGCGCTAAGGGGGCCGCCCCGCCGCGAGCCTGGGCCCTCTTCGAGGAGGAGGAGGAGGAGGAGGAGGAGGAGGAGGAGGGAGGAGGAGGAGGAGGAGGAGGAGGCTCCTCTTCCTCCCCCCCCTGCCCGTGCATCCTCCAAGGCCGTCGTCGCCACCAGACGCGCTGACAAGCTCGAGAGGCTGGCTGCAGAGGAGCCGGCGGCAGGGCCGAAGCCGATCCCTCGGGCCATCGAGAGCGGGGACGCCATGGGTGCCCCCACGGGAGCCGCTTCGGGGCTCGAGCCCCCCACCCCGCCGTGGTCTGCGGCCGCCCGCTCGGCTGCATGCGCCCGCGGCGGGCATGGGCGCGCCCCGCTCGGCGGCGGCCCTCGCCGCCGCCGAGGCGGACGCGGCCGGCCCCGTGGCAGCGGGCGGGGCGCGCGCGGCGCCGGGTCGGCTCGCGAGGCTGCGGGCCAGGCTGGCGGGGTGGCTCGGGCGCGCGGGGGGCGGAGACAGGGGGGCACGAAGCGTGGCACAAACAGAGCCACTCGGAGGCCCGCGCGGTGTTGTCTTGGATGGGCGCTGGAGCCCCCCGGCGGCGCCTCTGGCGCCGCCCTTGGCGCGCTCCGCGCGCCAGAGGGGGGGGGGTCCAGCGCTGTCCAGAGCAATACAGTCGGGGCGCTGAAGAAGGAACCCTTTTCGTTTGGGGATGGGCTCAGTGTTCCTTAGCTGTTTTGCAGTGTGTGTGTGTGTGTGAGAGAGAGAGAGAGAGAGAAAGAAAGAGAGAGAGAGCGCCTTCGGTGTTCGACGGGGAATCGAAGTTTTTAACAAGGTGGAGAAACGGGGCCCCGTTCCTTCTTTAAGGGCTCCTTAGGTCAACGCCCCGACTGTAGCTTGCTCCCCGAGGAGCGGCCGGCCCGCCGCGGCCGTGGCTGCGCGTGGCCTCGCCGTGCCACGGCTCCGCGGCGCGGCTGGCGGCGCCCGCGGCCTCCGAGGAGGCCTTCGCGGGGCGCGCGGGCGGCGCGGCGGCGGGGCCGCCCGCGTGCTGGCGCTCACCACCCACCAAACCACCCCAACCCAACCCGAAGGCTCAGATTTACCCTCGACTTCCAGTGGGGGGGGGGTCGGGAACATCGAGAAAACACATATGGAACCCTATACCCCCCCCACCCGAAATTCGGGCCAAATTCGGGTCTTCGGGTTGGCGTTGGGGTGGTTTGGTAGGGAGTCAGGCGCGGCTTCTGCGCGTGCTGCAAGCGCCCGCTGCACCTGTCGCTCGCGGAGGCGCCGGCGCCGAAGCGGGCGCGCAGCGGCGACAGGCGCGCGGCGCGGGGGAAGGGGGGGGGGGGGGAAGGGGGGGGGGGGGGGGGCAAAACAGGGGGCCAGGATCGGGATACATCGCTCTGGAGCGTTCCGGAGCGCTCACAGAGCGTTCCGCAACGCTCTGAGAGCGGCCGCGGCGCCCGCTACATCCTCCCAACCCGCCGATTCTCAGAGATTTCGAGTCATCCCGATCCGATGTTGTCCCGATCTTCGCGTCGTTTTAGGGGGGCGGGCAGAGCAGAGGTCGCCCTAGGACGGCCTCCAGGTCCCCATGGCGAGGCCCAAGACGGCCCGGGAAGGGTAGGCCCAAATTTACACATCTTACGAGCCCGGGGAGCCCCAGGATGGCTCCTCAGACCACCAGGAGGTCCCCAACAAGACCCCACGAGGCCGTCAGGAGACAGGAGAGCGGGGCGCAGCGGGCCTGCTTGGTGGCTCTTTGCCAGTCCAGGCCATCCCGAGCGGGGCCAGAGCAGATTTGTGCGAAGGATCCTGTGCTGGCGCGAGTCTATCGGCGATTCGGGGCGATCGGGAGCCGGGGGTTCTCCATCCCTACGCCATTGTGGTAGGTTTCTCCAGCCAGTCTGGGGATGAGGGGTGCACGATGTCCGAGAGATGGTGTCAGACATCAGACCGAGGCACGACCGGCGGGCCGGAGTGTAGGTCGACCTTGCGAAGCCCAGGGCGCTTTCGCGTCTTGCCTATCGCGTCCATAACCTCGAAGGAGACTTGTCGACTCGGATGTCCTCTGTCATCAATCTCGCCGGAGAGTGTCCTGGGGCAAATCGAAGACGCTGGGTAGGTGCGCCCTCAGCTCCAGCCGTCACTTTTTGGAGAATTATCCGTTGCCGCAGACCTTCCATCTCATCCTCGAGAAGTCGCCGCGATGGTCGCGCTTCTCGCTCTTGGCCAGTAGGCTGCCTTCTCCTGGGAGAGGTGCGCGCGGGGAGCGCGAGGTCCTTGGTTCTCCTCGCTGACGCGGAGTCCGAGTCTAAGAGGCGTGAGATCCTGAGGACTGCTCCCCGCAGCGGCAACGGTGACGTCGACGGCGGCGGCAGCGCCATCGCTGTCGCCGTCGCCGACCGCCCAAGGCCAACCGCAGCCGCCGTCATCGTCAGCGTCGTCATCGTCGCACGAGTCGTCAGTCTTCCGCCAGCCATCATCATCGTCGTCGTCGTCCTTCGCCGTCGTTCGAGGAGGCGCCCGGCGGGAGCTCTGTAGGCCTCAGCCCTGACGCGCCGCTCCTTTCCCAGAGCCCTCAAGGTACGCGTACGTGGTGGCGCTGTGGGGCCCGAGCCCCGAGTACCCCATCTTCCTCCATTCCTTCGCCCTGTTCCCCGTCTCTCGTGGGCGAAAACTACTCCCCTCCTCCCCCTCATCCTCCTCCTTCTCCTCCTCCTCCTCCTGCTCCCACTCCTACTCCTACTCCTGCTCCTAATTACTCCTACTCCTCCTTCTCCTCCTCCTCCTCCTCCTCCTCCTCCTCCTCCTCCTCATCATCATCATCATCATCATCATCATCATCCCTCTCCTCCCTCCTCCTCGTCGTCCCACTCCTCCTCCGTTTCTCGTGGGCGGAAACATCTCCGTATCCCCGGCCTCGCGGGCCGGGCCTCCTGGCCGCGACCCCGGGCATTTACGGCGCGTTTCTGTTCGCGGAGACCCCGACCGGAGCGTACCCGTGCGACCGCGTGGCCGCGGGATCGCGCCCCAGAGTCCAGACCGCGAGGGCGCGGATACGGATATGGTCGCCGATCGTGAGTCTCGGCCGTCCTCGTCGCTCCTCGCTCTGGTCCCCATGCTCTGCCCTTTCAATCTCCGCTTCCTTTCGTTTTCCCGCCGCGCCTCCATTCTTTTTCCTTATTTTGGGCGGGCCGGGCGTTTCGCTCCAGATTTCCCACCACCTACGATCCTGAAGCTTAAACAAGGACCACAGTTTCAGAGATGCAGTGCGGGTGGTTTTCAGCATGTGGCTCACGCTTCAGCCCCGCGCGTATTCGTTTCCAACATTTGCCAGAGTTTCACGGCTTGAGAGCGGATCGTTCTCAGAATGTGGCTCCCGCGTTAGCGCCGCACGCATTATGTTCAAACATTGCAAGAGTTTCAAGGATTTAAGGCGGGCCGAATTCAAAATGCGGTTCTCGCTTCAGCGCCGCGCATACTCGTTTTCAAAATGTGCAAGAGTTTCACGGAATAATGGCGTTTTTTGTCAAAATGTGGTTCTCGCGTTAGGGCCGCGCACATTCTTGTAAGACGATTGTAAGAGTTTCGCGGATTCCCATGATAGACGTACCAGACATGATGTTTTGGAGGGCGCAAGTGTTACGATGATTAGCCGTGTTGAAATTCCAGGAATGGTTTTTTGGTACGATTCAGGATCGTCAAGGCGCAGCAGCCAAGTTTATCCGTGGCTTTGGAATACCGAGGAGAATGTTTTGGCATGCTTCAGGGTCTCCAAACGCTTGTCCTCCAACGAGGCAGGTCCCTCTGTGGAAATGAACCATTTGAGGGGCATCTGGAGAGGGAGCTTGGGGTAAGGGTTTATTCCAACATCGTTGGTGACTCTTGGGCTTACACTGGTCCTACTCCTCCTGCCCAACCCCCTTATCCCCATCTCCCACTCTTTCAGCATCTCCCTCAAGCCCCCTACGATTTCGCGAGCTCGCGCGAAGCGTCGGGGAAGGCAGGAGAAGGAGGGAAAAGGAGGGAACAGGAGGAGGAGAACGAGGATCGCGTGCAGGTCTGATCCTTTCTCCCTCTTCTTCATCCAAAACGAGAGGAGGGCAAACATAGGAGGAGGAGGAGGAGGAGGAGGAGGAGGAGGAGGAGGAGGAGGAGAGGAGGGGAGGAGGGAGGAGGAGGAGGAGGAGGAGGAGGAGGAGGCGGAGGAGGAGGAGGAGGAGGAGGAGGAGGATTGCGTCGCTATCCTTCCATTACGACGTCAAAGTTTGATCGGGGCTTGGCCACTGCTTTGCTGCACCCAAGCGGCGGCAGCAGTGACGTCGTTGGCGGCTTCGTCAGAGAGCGGGGTTTCGCGCTCTACTGTGCCAGGGTCCGGTCATTGATTTGATGCGCGTTGCACTGAAGTCGCTGCGCGAGTTCGCGCGCCAATCCGTGCAGCGACGGCCCCAGTGGCTGCGTTCGCATGCGCTCACCCTCACTTCTTTCGGCACACCTCTCGTGCGTTTCGTGGCCCCGTAGGGCATTCCACCGACGGCCCAAGTGGCTGCTTCCGCACGCGCCCACCAGACAAATGGTGGCACACCCCTCACGCGTTTCGTGACCCTATAGGGAGCTCCTCCGAATGCGGTGCATGCATCGACGGTGTTCACAACTGCATATGGTTGGATCCTTCGCCAGGCTAATTTAGTAGGATTTCGGGAGGCTTGATTTTGAAATCAAGACGAAACCCAGGTTAATTGAAGGATTGCGGCACGGGCACGCGACCACGCGCCGTGCGCACTTCGTCCCACCTGCTGCAAAGGATTCGTGGACGCTGAAGATTGGTTATGTACGACTGCGCGCGCATTGCATTCGTTTGCGATACATGGGGGGGAGCATACCGGCCTGCCTGGGATGGTATGGGTTCATATTTCGGTTGGGCGATGGGACGAACTCATTTGCAAATTGCAGCACGAAGTAGGAAGTCTTTGATTGCGAGGGGGGTGGGTCCTGTTCTTGCTCTAGAGCAGCAATCTCTTGCGGTACAGGTTCTTGTGGTGCAATCCCTGCGGTGCTATCTATGTTGCGCAATCTATTTCGGCGACGGGGCGGCGACGGCGGCAACACAGCCACCCAACCGACAGTCAGGCCCAGACGACGGGCGGCGACGTGGCGGCGACGGGGGCGGCGACGGGGGCAATCTGGCCGCCAGACCGACCAACGGGCCCAGTTCCTCCAGGGACTCTCCTCCTCCTCCTCCTCCTCCTCCTCCTCCTCCTCCTCCTCCTCCTCCTCCTCGTAAGACCCCTGAAGTGCAAGAGCACTTTTGGGGGAATCCCCTCTTGGAACTCCGCGCAGAGTTCCTCGCATCGGCGGTGGGCCCCCTGGCGGCGCCTCCGAGCGCCGCCCTCGGCGCGCTCCGCGCCTCCGGTAGAAGGGGGCCCTGCGCCGACCCGGGGCCTCCGCGCGGAGCTCCAAGGGGGGCGATGGGTGGCGCGGTTGCCGGCCTCCTCTGCCCCTTGGCAGGTACCTGCTCGGGGCGCTGGCCCTCGGCTGGTCGCTGCGCCGCCACGGCGCCGCCCACGACCTCGTGGCCCTGCACGCGGACGACCTGCCCGCCGGGGCCGTCGAGCTGCTGCGGCGCGGCGGCTGGGCGCCCCACCAGGCCGGCCGGCCCTCGGCGAGCGGCTCCCTCGGTGGCGTTTCACCGATCCGTCTCCCCAGCCCCATCCCGATCCCCACCATGCCACCACCCCAGTTGGGGAGAGGCGCCTCGAAACTCGCAGGGAGCAGCCTAGATCCCCTTCTATTAGGGGGGCAAATAAGGGGCCAGTGGGGTCCAGGCCACACCAGTGGGGGTAGGGATCGGTTAAACGGTGCTCCGCGGGCGTCGCGTTGTTGTTGCACCGCCCCGCATCCTCGCGCTGCTTTTCGCCTCCCGGGCCCTCACGGCTCGAGGCGGCCCGAGCCGCACCGCCAATGCATCGGCGATGCGACTCGATGTGGAGCCCGTTTTTTCTGCACGCCGACGGCGCCGATGCATCGCCGACGTTGCCGATGTATCGGCAACGTCGGCGCGATCATCCGACCCCATCTGCTCGGACCCCAGCTAGGATGCCTCTGGAAGTGCCGCAGTAAGGTGGGTTGGTAGGGTTCTGGCCGTGTCGTCCGACATCAAGGTTCGGCTGGGCTGGCCTTTGGCGGCTTCCGTTGGCGTATGACGGCCTTGTCGCATAGTGTTCTTTATTTTCCCGGCGGGCTCCTGCACCGCGAGAGCATCTGCTGTGGTGCTCGGGCGCCAGGGCCCTGTTCTGGCGGCTTCGCCTCGATCGAGAGCCCTGCGTCCGCGTGGCCGGCTCGCCTTGAGATTCGGAAGTCCCAGACGGTGCAGTGACCTCACCGTCAGGTCAGTCATTGGGTTCGGTACTGCACTTTATGGGCCGTTTGAATTCCGCCTTCAGCGTCGACTAGCGCCGAGTAGCAATGAATGAGATAACGCCGATGTAGCGTCGATGGGCGTCGGCGAGCGTCGACTGGCGTTGATTTCGCGTCGATCACCGTCGTGTTGCGCCGATTGCCGTCGGCCAACAAGATTGTAGGGAAGGCTCCCATGATTTGCCACCGAACGTGGGGATTCGGGGTGACCGCACGGTTTGGGGGCTGGGGTCGTTCTCCGAGGACGTCTTGGGCGAGTGCGGCCTCGAGGGTCTCGAGGCCACGCGGTGCCCGACCGTGCGGTGGGGGATCTCTCGGGATTTCGAGGTCTCCGCACGGTCTGTCGCCCGCTCCGCTTGGGCACTCCCGCGCGACCCGGGCCGTGGCCCCAGCATCTCTGGCGGCCCTCCACGGCTGGTCGGCGGCCCTCGGCGGCGTTTGGCCGCGGCCGTCGTTGCCCCCACAAGGCGGCCGGTCCCCTGCAGGACTGGGATTCGAGGGTCGGCCATTCGTGCTGGACGTGTTTCCCTGACTTGGGCCCCAGGCGTCTGGCCGAGCCCCAGGGCGGTCGAAAATTAGGCAAGGATGAAGAGTTGGCCAGGATATGTATCCCAGGAAGGGTCCATCCTTCGTTTTATTCCGGGCAAATTTGTCGGACCTCTACGGGCTTTGTCATTGGCGGTCAACGTCGTCCGAGGATTGAGGCTCGAGGTTTTGGGCCTCCAGGAGGCTTCTCGTCTCCCGGCAAGATTTCTTTCAACATCCTAGTCATCTCAGGACTTCTGGACAGGATCAGGTGTCGCCTTGAGGCACAGGGATTTCAGGCCGCCTCTGGCCGCGATGATAGCGACGGCGATGGTGACGTCGATGTCGGTGTGGACGGGCGTTGTCTGTCGACGGCGATGACCCTGATGGCGTCGATGACGATGTTGACGGCGACGTGGACGAGGATGGATTCGTTCTGATGTTTCCAGCGGCGTCCGAGTTGTTGCAGGGCTTTTTGAGGGGGGGTCGTCGTCGTCGTCGTCGTCGTCGTCGTCGTCGTCGTCGTCGTCGTCGTCGTGTTCGTAGTCGCTGTCTTACTTCCGTCCTTGAGAGGAGGGGAGGGGGGCAGAAGGTGGAGGAGAGCAAGAGCGGGTGAGAAGGGTAGGGTGACGTGGAGGAGGAACTGAGGAAGGAGTCCGCCACAAAAAATAGCTTGTCGAAGGACCCAACCATTTGCAGTTGTGAGCACCGTCGTTGTATGCACCGCATTCGGAGGAGCTCATAGGGCCACGAAACGTGTGAGGGGTGTGCCACAATTTGTCCGGTGGGCGCATGAGAAAGCAGCCACTTGGGCCGTCGGTGGAATTCCCTATGGGGCCACGAGACGCGTGAGAGGTGTGCCGAAATAAATGCGGTGGGCGCATGTGAATGCAGCCACTGGGGCCGTCGGTGAAGCTCTCCATGGGGCCGCGAAACGTGTGATGGGTGTGCCGAAATGGGTGCGGTGGGCGCATGCCAACGGAGCCACTGGCGCCTTCAGTGCAGCTCCATTAGGGCCACGGAACGCGTGAGGGGTGTGCCAGAATGTGCGTGGGTGACGCATGCGGGCGGTGGCACTGAGGCTTTCGTTGGAGCTTCGCTTGAGGCCACGAAACGTGTGAGGGGTGTGACGAAATGGGTGTGGGTAACGCATGCGGGAGGTGGCACTGGCGCTTTCGGTGGAGCTCCCAATGGCGCAACAAAACGCGTGAGGGGGGTGCTAGGATGGCCGTGGGTGACGCATGCGGGAGGTGGCGCTGGAGCCTTCTTTGGAGCCCCCTATGGGGGTCACGAGACGTGTGAGGGGTGTGCCGACGTGGGTGAGGGGTGTGCCGAAATGGGTGTGGTTGACGGACGCATGCGGGCGGTGGCACTGTGGCTTTCGGTGGAGCTCCCAATGGGGCAACGAAACGCGTGAGGGGTGTGCTGGAATCTGCATGGGTGACGCATGTGGGCGGTGGCGCTGGGGCCTTCGTTGGAGCTCCCTATGGGGCTACGGCATGTGTGAGGGGTGTGCCGAAACGGGTGTGGGTGACGCATGCGGGTGGTGGCAGTGGGACCTCCGGTGGAGCTCCCTATGGGGCCACGAAACGTGTGAGAGATGTGCCGACATGGGTGTGGGTGACGCATGCGGGCGGTGTCACTGTGTGGGTGAAACGCAGGGAGGAAGGATGAGGGGGAGGAGGAGGAGGGCGATGTGTTTTTTCAAAACTAAGACCCAACACCACAGGATGGTGGGGGAATAGCACAGACATCTTCCAATGGAGTGTTCCTGGGTATCAGAGAAGGGTGGCAGTGTATTGATCACCACTGAGGGCCAGCGACTCTAGGGACCGCCAGCCTTCCTGGAGGTAGATGCAACGTTCGTCGGAGGTGTCTGTGTATATACTTTCGTGGCATGAGGAGGAGGAGGAGGAGGAGGAGGAGGAGGAGGAGGAGGAGGAGGAGACGGAGGAGAAGGATGGGTCTCAATGGGAGCAGAGGCGGGGATGTCCTCATCCCGCTCGTCTCCTCGCCTCCTCCATCGCCAAAAGGGGTCATCATCGTACCTGCTATTCCTCTCTTCTCCATCGCGCCTCTTCCCCCCTTCCTTCAGCGCCCGCCTCCTGGGAACCGTCATTTCGCCTCTCGTTCCCTGGAACTGAGATTCAGCCCCAGGACCCGACAGCCCCGGATCCCAGAAAGATCCGAATAGGATTCCAACAAGACCCCAATCGGATTCCAACGAGAGCCCAAGAGCAACACGGACAATAAAATCCGAATCGCGTATCTATTTGGGTTGTTTTTTTCTTCTTTTTCCCACCGCCCCCCTGGGCATTATCTAAGTCATTACTTTGTCGGGATGCCCAACGATATCGTTCGGCTCTACCCTCCCCGCTCCAGAATCAGTCGAGTAACTTGAGTGCGTGATGACGACGCCTGGGGGGGATCGATAATTGCATCTCTGGATCTCCTCCCCGCCGTCCCCGTCCAAGAGCGCTCGCGTCGGCCCCAGGTGCCACACGTGGAGGCGTGCGGCGCGTTGTTTCAGGAGTGGACGCGAAACGGGCGCTTCGCGCAGGTGTTCACCAAGATCCGGGTGCTCGGGCTCGTGCAGTACCGAAAGGTCCTGCTGCTGGACGCCGACATCATCGTGAATGCCAACATCGATGACCTGTTCGATCTGCCTGCCCCTGCTGCCATGGCAAGAGGCCCGCGGCGGCCCTCGGCGGCCTTCGGCGGCCTGGCGGTCGCGGCCCTCGGCGGCCCCTGGCTCTCCTCGGCGGCCCCCCAGCGTTCCATTCCTCGGCAGCCCTCGGCGGCCTCGGCGTTCATCGGCTGCCCTCCGGTGGCCCTCGGGTGCCGGGCAAGAGAGGTCCCCGCTGCGGCTACGCACATGGTGAAAGGATCGACGGTGAGTTCTTCTTCGGCGGCTCGCAGGGCGACGAGTGGTCCTGGGGCCAGACGGGCGGCATCAACGCCGGAGTCATGCTTCTGGAGCCAGACGAGCAGACCCTGGCCCAGTGCCTGCTCGAGATCACGGACCCGCGGCACCCGGAGCACGTGCCCGGCAACGGCCCCGAGCAGGACTCGAGAGAGGAAAAAACACACAGACACAATTCATCGGCGATTCCCAGAAAACATGGGGAAAACATGGGAAGTGGGGGGGGAGGACAGAGAAACCCAGAAAAGATGGGAAGATAGGGGGAATCCTTTGATTTGTGTGTGTATTTTTCTCGTGTGTCCTCGGGCCCCTTGAAGGACTACCTCTCGCGCTTCTGGGCCGGGGAGTGGCGGCACCTGGACGTCTCGTACAACTTCCAGCTGCACCAGATGTACTTTGCGCTGAGCCCGCTCGGCCTGTCGTCCGACCGGGCCAGGTTTCTGGACGGCACGGGGCCGGCCCGGATCAAGGCCGTCCACTTCTCCGCCGACCCCAAGCCCTGGGCGCGCTACCTGGATCCCGGCTACGCCGGGCTGGCCGACGACGCGTGGCTGGACGAGGTCCGGCGCAAGTTCAAGGGCTACCGGGCATGGGTGCTGCAGGACCCGGGCGGCGTGCAGAAGGGGGAGCAGGGCCAGGAGTCGCGGGTTTCAGGAGCGAAATAGGGACGTGCACGTACATGAATCCACGCTGGTTTCGAGGGTACGCATTGCGCAAATGTTCGCATAACGCGGCCGGTCTCGCAGATCGAGGGGCCGTGCTCATGTACATCGCTGAGTGCGTGCGTCCTTTGTGGGCTCCCTAGGGTTGCCAGGCATGCCCTTGGCCCAGGGTGCCCCCCAGCTTTCCGCTCCCTCGTGGAGCCCCTGGGCCCCTACGGGCCTCGTGAGGCCGTGGGGGCCGTGGGTGCCCTCTTGGGGATCCTGGGGGCACCTTGGGCCAGGGGCAATTCCAGCAGCACCCGAGAGAGGGTGGCGTTCTGAGGCCCTCTCTGAAGCCCCAAAGAGGGGGGGGCAAGAGGCAGCCCCCAGAAGTCCGCCCCTCCCCACGCTTTTTCGTGGTCGTGGCGCCAGCGCTCGCGCGGCGCGGTCGAGTCCCAGGCGGGGTCGCTGCAAGGTGCTATCAAACACGAGTCGCGAGGGAATGGGACACAAGCGGGGGCCGCCCCCTCCCAGGACACCACGCTCCCAGCCTTTCTCGGAGCCGATCCCCGACTCCCGGGGGTCACCATGGACTGTTCTTCGAGCCGCGCCCAGCCGCGTCAGCGAGAGCCCGCCCGAAAGCCTCCGAAACTACGCTTTCGACATCCTCGACGCTGATCGAGCATTCTACCGATCAACATCTGCCATAAACCGCCTTCCCAGAACATCCCTCCAGGTCAATCGCAGCCATATGTTTCACCCCGTATCAGTACTCAACAGTCCTGGGGCCCAAAACGACGTGCATGTTGCAGGGGCCGAAATCGAGGACAGGACCTCGTTCCTTGAACCGCGGCCGTCGGCACAGGATGACCAGCTCTGAAGACGTCGACGTCTGCCTCGCCCGCGCCCCCCCCCCCCTCTCGGCAGGGAGATCCGAACGCTACCCGTGCCGATCCACGATTCGGGGAGCTCGATGGGCGGCGGGGGCAGGGCTCGGAGGTCGTCGCACCCTACACCTTAGGCGATGCTTAAGAAAACCTAAGTTTTCGGCCAGAGTCTCGATTATTCTTAACGTTTCAATGTAAATCCTAAGATTTCAATCGAAATTCTGGGTTTGTAATCAAATTCTGAGACTATGAATTTCTTAACCCATGATTTCTTAAGCATTTCGCAGGGTGTACCCCTGCCTTCAGAGTAGAAAGCGGCACCGAGAGAGCCACCCCTGGCCCATTTTCGCTGTTGTGGGGGCCTGGGAGGCCCCTCGTCCCCGCCGCCGGATGCGCCTCGAGATTGTGGACGCTTCGCGAGAATCCCCACCAGCCCATCCAGGAACGGTGCCCAGAGGGATTGCCTCGATCAGGGAAGCGGGCAGCACACAGAGGAAGCCATTATTCAGAGCGTGAATTACCTACCCCGCTTTCGCTTCCAGGCAAAACCAAGTCATACCACGCGCCTCCTCGTCAAGCGGCCTGACCAGTACAGGCCGTAGTTTGGCATCGCTTGGTATCTCTTGGAAGCGAGGGTGGTCAAAAGCGAGGTAGGTTTGTTTGCCCCCTAATTATGAGACATCTTGGGATATCTGGAGCCATCTTGGAGGTCATCTCGGGCTCTCCCAGGCGCTCCAGGGCTGGTGGGATTCCGGTCAGAGCACCCCGGGAGAGGTACAGGGGGCAGTGCATGGCATCCGCATTTTTTTTGGTTTCCCCAGGCAGGGCTCGGAATTCGTCGATCCCTACACCCGTCCCCCACCGATGCAGGAGAGTCGATGGTTGGTGGGGGTACGCCGCGTTCTTTAAGAAGCGTGAGTGTGAGCGCCGCCCCAGCCGATGACCCAAAAGCGACCCCCGTTGCTGGCAACCACCTCGTGCCGAAGGCGCCCCGGCCCCCCGTCGCGGCACGCCGAAGAGCAAGGTTTACCCCGTCGGGGGGGTACCCCCACGCTTATTCCTCGAGTAGGAGATCGGCTGCAGAGATAACTTCACCCAAAGCTGTTTTTCGTCGAGCGTATGAAACAAGAATTGATTCTGCTCCGTCGGCTTGCGGAGCATTCTGTATGCTTTTTGTTCGGTTCTGTCAAAGGCCAAACCTTCAGGGGACAAATCCACACCGTGGTCGACAAGCTTACTTCTACTCAAAGAGCCGGCCTCGGACGCCCTCGCCGCCTCGGCCCCAGTCAAACGACGCGAAGATCGGGACAAAATCGGATCGGGATAACTCGAAATCTCTGAGAATCGGCGGGTCTGGAGGACCGCTCTCAGAGCGTTCCGGAACGCTCTGAGAGCGCTCCGGAACGCTCGGGAGCGATTTATCCCGATCTGTAGCCCTGTTTTTGCCCAGGACGAGGGCGCCATGAGCCGAGAGCTCGGGCGCAGCGGCTGGGGCCTCGCGCGGGGCGCCGACGGCCAGCTGCGCCTGGCCGCGCCCGGCGCGGGCGCGGCGGAGGAGCCGGGCGCCGCCCCCGCGGCCGCCGAGGGGGGCCCGGCGGAGGGCGGGCCCGGCGGCCCGGCGGCCGGGCGGTGGCCGGCCGTGGGGGACCCGGTGCCGGGAGGGAACCTACTCCAGAGTCGTAATAAAGGGAGGGGGTCTCGTTTCGGGGGGGGTCTCTTCCAGGCTATCTTGGAGGGCCCGGGGTGGTCTGGGGACGATGTTTTGGAGGGTTCTCCCACGGGGGGGGGGGGGTCTGAAATGGACCCTCCAAGACAAGCCATTTCAGACCCCCCCCCCCGTGGGAGAACCCTCCAGAGCATCGTCCCCAGACCACCCCGGGCCATCCAGGATAGCCTGGGGAAGAGACCCTCCCGAAACGAGACCCCCTCCCTTTTATTACGAAATCTGGAGTACCCTGAGCATCCTGGACCTAGAAAGTTAGGGTAAAGATGATGATGGCCTAGCTTTTGAGTTGCCCCCAAAGTAGAGGCAATGGTTGATCGAGTTTCTATGTTTTTGGGTTGCAGCTTACGCAGGGGCGCCCGAACTTTTAAGATATCTTGAATTGCGAATCCGTAGATCTGCTCCATATATGGTCAGGCGATCGCAGACATGGATTTGAGGGGGCGTGGATCAGCGACGGGTCTCGTTTTCATGGGAAGTCGCGGATGTCCGCCGCCGGACGAGGCGGCACCGGCCTGCATCATGGGGAGGGCACTTCCCCCGATCCGTTGATTTGGCGACCGCGCGCGGAATCCATGGATCGCGAATCGACGTTGGCGCGCCCCCGAGAAAGGGACGCTTGAGAGCGAAGTTTCTTGGCATGGGCACCTTGCGTTCTTGGTTTCGAGGGACCAGGTGGTCGACCCCTCCACGCCTGCTACTGGGGTTGGTGGGTTCCGCCACCTCGTCTTCTCAGTTTCTCGCGCCCCCCACGGGGACGCCGTATACGGCCGGATTCTCACTATCACCGCGAACTCCGAAATGTGTTTCGGCACGCCGTGCATCCGTACATCCGGGCACTCCGTATACCGTATATCCGTACAGCGCATATTCGTATATCCGTAGGTGCGAGTTGTCGGGAGAATGGTTTTATCCCCCCGGACCCCCAAATTAGCGTGTAATTATCGGGGGTGCGGGGTTACTATGGCCTGTTCTTTTCCTTCGGGGCTGCGGGGGCGCGGGCATGGGTCTACCGTGTCCTTTCTGGAGCATGGTGGCCTTGTGGACGTGGGTCCCATGTCTATTGCACGGGGTCGTGTCCCACGGGGCGCGGGTCCGGCGCATTTGCCACGGGACCGTTGCTCTGGGAGCACGGACTTTGGCAAGTTGCAAGGAGGTCGTGGCCTCGGGAACGCGGACCTCGCGCGATGTGTCAGATAGCCTGGCTTTGGGGGCGCGCGTCCGAGTCACTCAGAAGGGGGTAGTCGCCCTGCCGGTGCGCGAATGCAGTCAAATTTACGCAGGGCCCCGGGCCAGACATCGCAGCGGACTCCCGAAAAGCAGCGATGGGGGGGGGGGGCGGGGGCCGCGGGGAAACGCACAGGGGAGGGGCAGGATCATATGTTGTAACCAATCAATCCCCCACATCCCGACGGCTCACTGCATGGAGGCCTCACTTGGCGGCTAACGGATGCAGACCACGCCATCGAACCACCCGAGTCGGCGTATGCGCGCGTCAATTTGGGATTCGCCGTGCCCGCAAGCTCCCGGCGCGAAATGCTTGGAATCAATGTTGGTGTGTGTGCGTGTGTGTGTGTGTGTGCGTGTGTGTGTGTGTGTGTGTGTGCGTGTGTGCGTGTGTGTGCGTGCGTGGGTGTGTGTGCGTGTGTGTGTGTGTGTGTGTGTGTGTGTGTGCGTGTGTGTGTGTGTGTGTGTGTGTGCGTGTGCGTGTGCGTGTGCGTGTGTGTGTGTGTGTGTGCGTGTGTGTGTGTGTGTGCGTGGGTGTGTGTCTGTGTGTGTGTGCGTGTGTGTGTGTGTGTCTCGGGGGGTCGGACCAGGGCCTCTTCTCAGCTCGGCCCACGTCAGCCTGACCGGAAATGGAAGTCTCGGGATTCCAGATTGCCGTGTCACCCAGACACCGGCTGCCCCGCGCATGCGTCGAATCTTAGGGGCTGACGCGGTAGAAGTGCAACCGCATACAAGTGCAATTCAATGGTGCGTTTCGGTATTTCGTTGCTCTGTCTCTTTATAGTAATGTTGCAACCATGTAAGCGTTACCATTCGACCCTCGCGCCCTCGCAACCGCTAGCGAGCGACGCGGTCGCACCATCTCCTGTGTTTTCGCGCTGGGTCATGGCTCTTGCGTGCGAGATGGGCTTGAAACAAGTGCGCGATGTGATCGACGCATTCTGTCCGAATGAACGCGCAGTCGGGGTTCGACGGGTGCCGATTTCAGTGCAAGTTCAAATCGGGGAGGTCGGTCTGAGGTTGAAGCGGGCGATTACACGGTGCGTTCTAGGTTTGCTTTGGGGCCCCCTCTTCCTCCTCCTCCTCCTCCTCCTCCTCCTCCTCCTCCTTCTCCTCCTCCTCCTCGAAAATTGCTCCCTCGGCGCTTCCAGCATGTAAATGGAGCCCCGATTTGGCGCGTGCCTCCTCCAGCCGCGTGGCTTGTGCCCCGTCTGATTGCCTCCGGCTTCGTTCCGTCGCCGTGCTTGGATGGCTGAACAGTGGTCGCTTGAAGGCTTCATTGGGGCCTCTCGGAGAACCTTTTGGGGTCTGTTTGAGTGGAAGCTCATGCAGGCGCTCGATGGGGAGTTCTTGGAGGCTCACTGATTAGGAGAGAAAGAAACACACAGACACAATTCATCGCGGATTCCCAAGAAAATGTGGGAACATATGGAAAGTGGGGGGGAGGACAAAAGCCCAGGAAAAATATGGGAAAATATGGGAAGTGGGGGGGAAGACAAAAGCCCAGAAAATAGAGGAAATTATGGGGTATCTTTTGATTTGTGTGTATTTATTCGTGTGTGTCTCAGGGCCCCTTCCACTGAGCGCCTCCAGGGCGCCTCCTGTGGGCGTGCTCGTGGGCGCCTGCCTCTCACGGGGCGGGTGGAGGCTCCGGGTTTCGCGGGGGGGGGGGGGGAGCAGTTCGGGGGAGGGCCCCGAGGGCCCCAGGGGCCCCTGCTAAATCGACGCAAAGATCGGGACAATATCGGATCGGGATAGCTCGAAATCTCTGAGAATCGGCGGGTTTGGAGGATGTGTTGGGCGCCGCGGCCGTTCCAGAGCGTTCCGGAACGCTCTGAGAGCGCTCCGGAACGCTCTGGAGCGATGTATCCCGATCCCAGCCCTGTTTTACCTGCGAGCTGCCCCTCTTGGGCTCCCAGTGGGGCTTTCTCGGGGCCCTCTGCGGCCCCTCCAGGGAGGTTCGGGGGCCGCCGTCCAGTGGCGAGCTCCGTGCTGGGCGCTCATGAAGTCCCCAGAACTAATTCAAGCGCTGCGACTCGTGCAGTTCGTCGCAGGCCAGCCCTCGGGACGTCTGGCGTGGCGCGGGAGGCCCTCGAGAGAGGGGCCGTCCTGGTTGTGCGCTTCCGGGCGCACTCGGCGATGCCATCTTGTTGCCCCCGCTCCTCCTTCCTCGCTGCGTTGCACCCACCCAGTACATCGTTTCGTGGCCCCACAGGGAGCCCCACCGAAGGTCCCAGTGCTACCGTCCGCATGCGCCCCCCCCGACCCAGAACAGCGCTTCGTGGCCGGGCAGCGCGCGCGGGGTGCCAGGGCGGGCGTGCCCGCGCGTGGCCAGAGCGCTATTAGTCTTCGTAGTGGCATGATGTCGGCGCAAGGCCAGTACCAACCTTCAGTCGGGCTTGTCCCTCTACAGGAGGAATATTCAAAAATAGTAGAACATGTCTGGGGACGATCTCTTGATTTGTTTGACCATTTTGGAGTATGTTTTGACTATGTTTTTGGTTTTTCGTTCCAAATCCCCCTGTTGGGGGACATGCCCGACCCAAGCCCAGTACCAACCGTACGAACCATTGGTAGAAAGCTCGACCCCCACGACCCTTCACCCTCCACCTCCAGCCCAAGAAAAAGCTGGAAACGAGGCAAGGGTAGCGGGTCAGGGTTCCGCTACCCGTTGTCTCGTTTTGTTTTGTTTGGGCATTTTGGGAGGCCTTCGTCATCACCGCTGGGTCCATGGGATGGCGTTATCCGGCTGGCCGTGGGGGACCAGGTGTTTGGAGGTGGTCTATATGCAGTGGTGAGACGTCCTGGCTGGCTGGTAGGACCCCCAAATCATGCTCTGAGGACTTTGTGATTCGCACGGGATGTTCTTAGAGCATGTTTCGTTGAGACCGTCTTTCTTTAGCACATCGGTGTTATGTTATGAGAGCTTTTTTGCTGCAATTGCTAAATTATGCTGTTCTAAGAAAATGTCGTGGTAGGCTTACAGGAATGCCGGCACGGTTGACCCCTGCTCCAGAAGGCCTCCCAGTGAGCGACCCAAATCATCAGGGCGGGGGGTGGTCAGGGGTAGCTCCCGATTCGCGCCTCGGGGGCTCAAATCGGACTTGTCCCGGACTGGAGCTATCCCGCTTAATTCGGGCGTTCAACCATCCCGATTCATCGGGGTTGGGGGTGGTCAGGGGCCCAGTCTTGGTTCGCGCATGGGCCTTTCCAAACAGGGGCGACCCCAGGCTGGAGCCAGCCAGGATAATTCGGGCCTCCAGCCCAGATGGAGTCCCAGCAGAGGGGGGTCGGGAGATCGCGCCGCATCGCCGATGCATGGCCGACGTCGCCGATGCATCGGCGACGCGGCGCGATCCAACCCCACTGGGCCCCCACGGCTGGCCGGTGGCTGGCCGTGGGCAAACCGCGGCCCAGAGAAGCGAGCGTATCGAAGAAAACATATTGCATAAGAAGTGCTCGGCCACTCCGCGCGGAGCTCCTCGACCAGAGTAAAACAGGGCTGGGATCGGGATAAATCGCTCCAGAGCGTTCCAGAGCGCTCTCAGAGCGTTCCGGAACGCTCTGGAGCGGCCGCGGCGCCCAATACATCCCCCAAACCCGCCGATTCTCAGAGATTTCGAGTTATCCCGATCCGATGTTGTCCCGATCGTCGCGTCGTTTTACAGAGGGAAGGGAGCAGACACGGTTTTTGTTTGTGTGTGGGGGGCGCGGCTCTGGCGGCCGCTCCGTGCGTGGGGGCCCATGTCGGGGTGCGGCACGGCAACGGGCACCGAGGGGGCGGGAGGCGAAGAGGGGCGGTCGCGGACAGGATGCCGCAGGCGGGCGAGGCGCTCAGGACACGGCGTGCGTGGGGGCCCATGTAGGGGTGCGGCACGGCAATGGGCACCGAGGGGGCGGGAGGCGAAGGGGGGCGGTCGCGGACAGGATGCCGCAGGCGGGCGAGGCGCTCAGGACACGGCGTGCGTGGGGGCCCATGTCGGGGTGCGGCACGGCAATGGGCACCGAGGGGGCGGGAGGCGAAGAGGGGCGGTCGCGGACAGGATGCCGCAGGCGGGCGAGGCGCCCAGGACACGGAGTGTGGCTCGGGCAAAACATGCATGCGTGGCGCGGGGGTCAGGGGCAGCCCCGGCTTCGGCGGCGACCGCTCATGCTCTTCGTGCTTGCGTGCCGTGGCCGTGGTCCTCCCCCTCGGCATGCCCCTCGCCCTGGGGGTCTCTCCACGGAGCGTTTGGTCCCTCGGCGCAGGGGCTCGTGCTCCTGTCCCGTGTGCTCTGCTTCGGCCGTGCCGATCCCGGCGGCGACGGCCAGGCGTTCGAAGGTCGTCCGCCGTCTTCGGGCGAAGGGGCCGCTCTGGGCAGCCGCGCCTCGCGGGGATCACTCCCGGGCGGCCGCCTGGGGCTCGAGGTGCGGCCCGAAGGCCGACCTCGGCGGTCCTCGACGCCGCCTCGGCAACGGGTCGGCGGCCTTCCTCCTCGCAGCTGTTTTGCTGGGGCCGTCTCCAGGGGTTCCATCAGGAGGGAAACAAAACACACACACAGACACAATAAATCGTCGACTCCCAGGGAGATATGGGAAACTATGGGAAGTGGGGGGGGGGAGACAAACACACAGAGACCATGGGGACATATGGGTAATCCTGTTATTTGTGTGTGTATCTATTTGTGTGTCCCAGGGCCCCTTCATTCTAGTCGGCACGGCTCGGCAGGGCGGGCCCCAAGGCGGGATCTGTGGGCCGATTCTGCACGAGTCTGGGACGTGCGGGGTGGGCATGCCGATGCCGAGGCGTGTCCGTCGCTGTCGCCTGGTCTGGGCCTGGGCTTCGGAGGAGGCAGAGCCACAGTGAACCCGCAGAGTCAGGATAGGAGGAGGAGGAGGAGGAGGAGGAGGAGGAGGAGGAGGAGGAGGAGGAGCAGCTTTCCAAGGTTACCCTTGCATCCTTCCCCTTTGGCCCATCCTTGGCCGCTTTCGCTGGCCGCGCCTCGCCCGCAACATGTCGTCATGGTCTTCAAGGCCTTTGCATCCTTACCGTGCGTCCTTCTTGCACGGTCGGGGCTGGACAGACCTCCTACACTGACACGTCGATTAAGGAATTGGCCGTTTTCGGTTCATGAGAGGGCGTCGCGGCCGTCATTTTTGTGGGTCCAGGTCCGCCGGTTTCGGTCCCAGGCCGTTTTCAATGGTGGGAGGTTTATTACAGGCTGGTTTGTCCACCGCCGACACGGGCTGACTGTATCGACAAGCGGACCTTCATCATTTTCGTTGGGATCACCCCTTGGGGCGCGAAGGTGCATCTCGGGCGGCGGCACGAGGGCGCGCAGGTAATTCACCGCGGGGCGCGATGACCGAAGGCACCGGTGTCCCAGCTATACCCAGCTGGGGAACGCCTGGTGGGCCCTCGCCGCCCCGGCCGGATCCGCCTCGGAAGTCCCCGCCTGGGCGTGCCCCCGGAGAGGGCGGGGAGGAGTGGAGGTATCCGCAGGTCGTTCTGCTCTTTGTGGGCCCCGGAAACGGCAGGGCCGTTTTTTCACCGTTTCCAAAAACATGTCCCTTGAAAGTGGAAACGCCAAAATCACGGCGACCAGAAACGGCAAAAAAAACGGCTCCAGGATTGGAACCGGAGCCGGAACCGGTCAAAAAACGGCGACGGAACCAGTAAAAAAACGGCAAAACGGAACTGGTAACAAAAACGGCCTTGTCGTTTCCAGGGCCCACTAAGGGCTCCCCCCAGGTGCGGGTGTCGGAGTCGGCCGTGCGGCACGCGGAGGACATCACGAGGCTTGGAGGGCCAAGACGCGCACACGCTCCCCCGCACGGCCAGGGGATCGGCGAAGCAAGTCAGGCTGGAGGACCGTTTTCATGCTCCAGGGCCGTCGGGAAGGTATTTGGCATGAGCACTGGTGCCCGGGAAGGGGTTGAGATGTCCAGGCCCCCAGTGATTGTTGAACAAGTCACGGAATCGGAGGTTTGGGGGCGATCCCGTCATAGAGGGTGAATCGCAAGGGATGTTTATTTGGGAGATACCCAGCATCCGCAGCCCCTCTGACAGTGATCCTCCCTATCCTCCCCATCCGTCAGTCGTTAAGGCAGCATCCACCTTGACACATAGGCGCTATGCGTCGTTGCGTGTGCTCCTACGTTTATTTTTGCAGTACCGCTTCCTAAGTTTTATGCCCGCTGTTCAGATTTCCGCCGTGCACGTACACGACGATGGCAAGCAGTGTGGAGCAGGGTTGCGCAGGGCTGGCAGAAGGGGCCAAGGCCAAAGGCGTCATCATCCACCCCTCTGATGCATCAGCGACATGTGGCCCCCTGTCACGTCCCAGTGTGTGCTACTGTGTATCGCTGGGCTTATGGCCGAGAGGCCGGTGAAGTTGATCACAGTCACCACCATCCTTGCCTTTTCAGCCCTTGCTCTGCCGAGTTCGTGCTGGACCTTGTGCACCCTCGGGGGCTGGAGGTGTCCCCAAACCCCCTCGTACGAGATTGTTTTTTTATCCTCTGGGGGGTAACGCTCGTTACCCGGGCCTCTCCCCCCCCCCCCCCCCCGTAACGGTACCGCTCGTACGCGGGGGGGGTCTCGGTCTTCCCCTCCAACATGCTGGTGCCCGAAGGCATGCGCACTGTGGTGTGGTGGTCGCAGGCGCACTGTGGGCGCTCGCAGGCCATTGCGGCGCTCGCATGCGCGATGCTGGTGCTTGCGGGCTTTGCGCTTGTACTCGAATCGTCGTCGTCGTCGTCGACGGCGCCCGAAAAACGGCCTCCGGAGTCCGACAAAGGCACAAAAACAACGTCGTCGTCGTCGTCGTCCTCGTCCTCGTTGCCGTCGTCGTCGTCGTCGTCGTCGTCGTCGTCGTCGTCGTCGTCGTCGTCGTCGACGGCGCCCGAAAAACGGCCTCCGGAGTCCGAAAAAGGCGAAAAACGTTGTCGTCGTCGTCGTCGTCGTCGTCGTCGCCATCGTCGTCGTCGACGGCGCCCGAAAACGGCCTCGGGAGGGCGAAACAGGCGGCAAACGTCGTCGTCGTCGTCGTCGTCGTCGTCGTCGTCGTCGTCGTCGTCGTCGTCGCTCTATGGCCTTCCCCCCTAACATGCTGGTGCCCGAAGGCATGCTGTGCTGCTCACAGGTACACTGCGGTTCTCGTGTGCTACCATGGCACACGCAGGCTTGTGCGGGGTGTTCGAGGACGAGTTGCGCTGCTCGCGAACGTTTTCGGTGCCGACACGGTTTGGCATGCTGTTGTATACGCGCGCGTTGTGGCGTTCGCAGGCACGCTGGTGGTTCTCTAACGCCCGCTCACATGTGTGCCGCCGCGGTCGCCGGTGCTCACACGCATGGCGCCTTGACCGCAGGCGTGGCGCGGTGATCACAGACCGCGATGGCGGGGATAAGGAGGAGGAGGAGGAGGAGGAGGAGGAGGAGGAGGAGGAGGAGGAGGAGGAGGAGGAGGAGGAGGAGGAGGAGGAGGAGGGGGAGGAAGGGGATCAGGAGGATTACAAGCAGGAGGAGGGGGAGGGACGGCAATCCTACGAGGAGGGGCCCCAGAGAGGCGTCTTTCCTGCCCCCCGCTCCGTGTTACGACGACGACGTCGTCGTCGTCGTCGTCGTCGTCGCCGTCGCCGTCGCCGTCGCCGACGTCGTCGTCGTCGCCGTCGTCATCGTCGTCGTCGTCGTCGTCGTCGTCGTCGTCGTCGTTTTCATCGTCGTCGTCGTCGTCGTCGTCGTCGTCGACGGCGCCCGAAAAACGGGCTCCGGAGTCCGAAAAGGCGAAAAACGTCGTCGTCGTCGTCGTCGTCGTCGTCGTCGTCGTCGTCGTCGTCGTCGTCGTCGTCGTCGTCGTCGACGGCGCCCGAAAACGGCCTCCGGAGGCCGAAACAGGCGGCAAACGTCGTCGTCGTCGTCGTCGACCTCGTCGCTCGTCGCTCGTCGATCATCGTCGTCGCGCGCGCGGGCGCGGGCGTGGTGCCGGGACCACGCGGCGGGCTTTGCGCTTGTACTCGAATCGCAAGCCACTGTGGTGCTCTCAGGCAGAGAGTGCTGCTCGCGCGCATACTATGGCGATCGCAGAGCGCCCCTGCCTCGCCATACCCCGCCCAGCCCAAGCGTTACCGTTACCCGGGGGGCACGACCGCCCCCCCCCCCCCCCGGGTAACGAGCGTTATCGGCCAGAATAAAAAAAACAATCTCTACACCCTCGGGTCGCGCGCATCGGCTCTGTGCCCTCACCTTGCATCATTAGGATATGTGGCGCGTGCACCCTGTTTGCCCCCCGCATACGCACACACACACACACACACACACACACACACTCACCTGCGCACAACACACACAACACAAACACATTCCCCCTGTCCTCATTGGGGCGACGCAACACACAACCAGGCAGAATGGGTGGACATTCGCGCGCAAAGTTGACTGCGTGAGGCCGCGCGTGAGTGCCCTTTTATCCGCGCAAGGTCGCCGTGCCATCCTGCGTGAGTAGTACCCGTGCCTTTGTCTCACTTAAGTGTCTTGCACCCCTGCCTTGCATCCTCCTTATGGTTGGCGACTGATCCCTGTCTGCAGCCCTCTCTCCCCTACAGTCCCGCTTCGGCGGTAGGGGGGCATGTGCGACAGCACGCTCAGGATGGAACGCCTGTGCTAAGCTGGCCACGTCTCGCAGTGTCCACCCAGCTCTCTCTTCCTCCCCTTCCACAGCAGACACAACGGCCGAGCGGAGTGCAGCTGCGCGGAGGGCTCCCGCGGGCGCCCTGCTCCTGGGAGGGCCCGTGGAGACAGCACGGCCGGCTCCCGCCAGGCCCACATCCGCTCAAGATCCGTCCCTTGACTCCTTCTCTCACCGTCCACCAAACACCACAACCCAACCCGAAGGCCACGATTTGCCCTCCATTTCCAGTGGGGGGGGGGTCGGGGAACATCGGAAAAACACGTGGAACCCGTACCCCCCCCAAACCCGAAATTCGGGTCAAATTCGGGTCTTCGGGTTGGGTTGGGGTGGTTTGGTAGGTAGTCATTCTCAGGTCCATCCGGAGGCGTTCTTCGAGAGGCCTCCGGGAGGCCAAGGGAAAAAGACGAGGCTCCAGAGAGGGCCGCCCTCGTCTCGACGGGCCCCCTCCGACCTACGCCCCCCTGCGGCCCCCGGATCGGTACGATCGAACTGGGGTGCGGAGAGACTGGGTCTTGAGCCCGACTGGTTGTCGGGGACACCTCCTCCTCCTCCCCCTCCTCCCTCCTCCTCCTCCTCCTCCTCCTCCTCCTCTCCATCCCCTCCTCCTCTCCTCCTCCTCCTCCTCCTCCTCCTCCTCCTCCCCCTCCCCCTCCCCCCCCCTCCCCCTCCCCCTCCCCCTCCCCCTCCCCTCCTCCCCCTCCCCCTCCTCCGCCTCCGCCCGACTGGGTGTCGCCGCGGACGTTGTCCATGTGAGACAAGGGGGCGCCTGCCCAAGCGACCGCCGTCGGTCTTGGGCAGCGTGTGCGGTCGGGCATCGTATTTCCCCGCCGTTTCCGTGCCCACGTCGGCGCGTCCAAGCACGATGCCCTCCCGCCAGGTGGGCGGTGCAGCTCTGGACGGAGGCCTACCGCGGCCTGTCCGAGGACCAGGAGGGAGAAGCAGGCACAGACACAACTCGGCGTCGCCTCCCAGGAACAGCTGGGGATCTGTGGGAGACGGAGGGGAAGATCGGGGGCGGAAAAGATGGGGGTGATGACTAGGGGGGGTGGATATCATGGCGGGGGCCATGATATTTCCCCAGATCTCATGGCGCCTCTTCTGATTTCATTGCGTCCCTGGCCCCCCCGCTGGGCCGCGCACGTGCCGCCGGTCCTGACTTGCAGTCCCCCCCCTCTTGGACACCCCCCTCTTTGGGCCGATCCCGAGGAGACGGAGATCCAGAAACTGCGTACAGATTCTATCAGGAGGGGAAAAAACACACAGACACAATTAATCGGCGATTCCCAGAAAATATGGGAAAATATGGGAAGTGGGGGGGAAGACAGAAACCCAGAAAATATGGGAAAATATGGGGGATATTTTTATTTGTGTGTATTTATTTGTGTGTCCCAGTTTCCCTTCATTCTAGGAAACCTGCAACGTGTGCCCACTTCCTCGAGTGCTCCCCTCGGCCCCTTCCCGAGGAACTCGGCGGCGCGGGCGCCGCCGCCGCCTGCCTCGCCGCCGCGGCGGGCGAGGCGGGCGCCGCCGCCGCGAGCGCCACGCCCGGCGGCGGCGGCGGCCGCGACGGCGCCCGGAGCGCGGGGGGCGGGCCGCGGTGGCCTCGGGGGGGCAAGCCTCAGGAGGGGAAAAAACACACAGACACAATTAATCCTCGATCCCCAGGAAAATATGGGAAAATATGGGAATTGAGGGGGAAGACAGAAACCCAGAAAATATGGGAAAGTATGGGGACTATTTTTATTTGTGTGAATTTTATGTGTGTGTCCTAATTTCCCTTTAAAGCCGCCAGAGACTCGGGGTGCAACTTGGCGGCGCGCACCCTGACCTTCCAGGAGGGCTAAAAAATAGCACCCGACTTAGAAAGCCTATCCCACAGCTATTCTACGTCTTGGCTTCAGGCTGTTTCGCTCGGCCTTTTAGGTTTTTGGGTATCCAGTGCTAAAAAGTAGCTCTCTGGAAGGTCAGGGCAGGCGTCGGGGGACCTCGTCGATGCGGGTCTTGGTCACGGTCTGCGTCTGCCGTCGCCGAGGCGAGAGGAGGGTCCACGACAGGACACGCTGACCAAGATCCACGATGGCCAAGATCGGGGCGGCGTTTCCGCGCTCAGCCTTGGTCACTGTTCGGCCACGCGGAGAGTGGGGGTAGGGGGAGGGGGGACGGCTTGTTACAGGGAGGCTGCTTCTTGGAAAGCGCGGGCCTTGTCTGTAGAAGTAGGACCGGCGCCTTCTAAGAAGCAGCCTCCTTCTAGGAAGCCTTCCCCCCTCCCCCTACCCCCATCTGCGCGCCGCCAAGGAGAGTTGGATACAACGGAGGGCACGAAACGAAATTCGAGTAGGGGATCGGCTACTTGCTTTGTTGGTTGAGTCTGCCAACGACAAAGATACGCAGGCTGTCTGTAGACCTACGAACAGATCCGACGAACATGTCATTGCTGGGCAAATCAATTCTACAGTCGATCTCCTACTCGAACAATTTGCGCTGATGGGTATGAAAGGATGTCTCGGATTCGCGCTGGATCCTTCCGTGGCGGCGCCTCTGGCACCGCCCGTGGCGCGCTCCGCGTGCCAGGGACGGGTGCGGGGGGCACATATCTGAGAAGTCTGCGTGAAACCATGGAAGTTCATGTTCCATACCGATTCGCATTCTCTATCCCTCATCCTGCCCCTCAGCCTCCTCCTCTTCCCCCTCCTCGTCCTCCTGCCTCTGCTTCCGATCTTTTGTGGCCCCTCCTCTCCCTCCTGCCTCTTCTTCCCCCTCCTCCTCCCCCTCGGCTTGTTGCAGATGCTTACCCGTCTGCCCCTGGCAGAAAAAGGGGACACGCCGGGCTCGTTTTGCCCAGGCTCCCTGCGGGGCGCGAGCGGCGGGGCGGGCCGGCGGTCGACATCGTGCACCAGCCACGCGCACAGGAGGGTTGGGAGGGGGGAGGAGGAGGAGGGGGAGGAGGAGGAGAAGGAGGAGGAGGAGGAGGAGGAGGAGGTGGAGGGGAGGGCTTCTTGAGGCACCGCTGCTTCTCAGAAGGAGCGGGCCCCATCTACAGATGTAAGGCTGGCGCCTTTGAAGACCCAGCCTTCCAAGGAGCCTTCCCCCCTCCCTCCACCCCCTTGCGCACGCCGCCAACACTGGTTCTGGCCAGCAGGAAGGGTGGGTGAGAGGTCCGAGGTTTTATGCACTTTTCGGACCCAGGGACCGTCAGAAACAGGTCCGAGGCGAAAGGGTGCACCGGATGGGCCCCAGGAGTGATCCAGGGAACGATTTTGAGCGGACATGGGCCTCATCTGCACATTGGCACCCCCTCGAGGTGGGGATTGCCCCTGCGAGGCCTCGGTCCCCCCCGGGGGCGCGAAGCTCGCCACGCCTCCCGCGTCGCTCTAGGTCTCCTAGATGGGGCCGGAGTAGATGGGGTCGGAGGATCGCGCCGCATCGCCGATGCATCAACAATGCGCCGCGATGCGGAGCCCGATGTTCTCCACGCTGGCGCCGCCGATACATCGCCGATGCATCGCCGTTGCATCGCCGATACATCGCCGATGCATCGGCGATGCATCGGCGATGCGGCGCGATCCTCCGACCCCATCTACTCCGGGGGTCCCGGGGCGTCCAACATCCCAAACCTCCGACGATATTCAGGGAGGAGGAGGAGGAGGAGGAGGAGGAGGAGGAGGAGGAGGAGGACCCCATCCTCGGACCCCATCTAGGAGGCCTCCCGCGTCGCGGCCGGGGCAGCCGAGCTGACCTCCTCCAGGGGTGTGTGGCGCGAGGGCGCGGAGGTAATTCGCCGCGCGCGCGGCGGGGCGCGTGGCGCGGCGCGCGAAGTTAGTTGGGTGACTTCGCAGACCCGACGGGCAGGGCATCTGCCAGGCTCCTCCTCCTCCTCCTCCTCCTCCTCCTCCTCCTCCTCCTCCTCCTCCTCCTCCTCTCCTCCTCCTCCTCCCTCCTCCCTCCTCCCCCTCCCTCCCCCTCCTCCCTCCTCCCTCCTCCCTCCTCCCTCCTCCCTCCTCCCCTCCCTCCTCCTCCTCCTCCTCCTCCTCCTCCTCCTCCTCCTCCTCCTCCTCCTCCTCCTCTCCTCCTCCTCCTCCTCCCCCCTCCTCCTCCTCCTCCCTTCCCCACGGGCCCAGCGATGCTGCTGCCGAGGGGCGATCAGCCCCTCTCCTCTTGCTCCCTTTTGTTGGCTGTTCCCTCTCCCTCTCTCTATCTCTCGCGCCCTCGTCCTCGGCCCTGTCTCTCGCCCCCTCGCCCCCTCGCCCTCTGTCTCTCTCTCTCTCTCTCTTTCTCGCCCTCGCCCTCTCACCCTCTCACCCTCGCTCTCTCTCTCTCTCTCTCTCTTTCTCTCCCTCGCCCTCGCCCTCGCCCCTGCCACTCGGGGCCGAGCTGGGGCGGCACCGTGCCCGGTGCCGTTCCAGCTCTCCTGCTCCGTCCGTTGTGCGCTCCGAGCGGTCCACCGCGAGTTCTCCTCCCAGGGGCAGCGCGGGGGGGGGGGTCTCGGTCGCAGTCGCGTTTTCGCCCCCGCCCAGTCCCCGAGCCTCCCCAGAAAGAAACCTTGCCGCTGAAGAAAGAAGGGGAAAACTCGGGACGCACACCCGGGGGGGGGGGGGATTCGGACCCACCGCATGTTGAGGATAGGCGCCCCCCATCGTGCATCCTTGAGTTTAACCCGAAATATGCTGTCCAGTCGAAACTCCCACACGGCCAGGAATTGGGGTCGCCATAAGCTCCCGTGTTCCAGGTGTCCCAACACCGTCTGGTGGCAAGCACCGTGATGCGTTGTACATTCCGACGGCTTCATCATGGTCAGACTGTCCGCCCCTACGGTGGGACTTTGGGGTCCCCGAGTCACCTTCGACTCACTGGACGGTGTGGCCACCGCACCACTGTGGGTCTCTTGACGGCAGGAGAGAGGGCCCAGACATCGGGCGATGTGATTCTTCTGGACGCGGCCCCGCTCATTTCTCTCGGGTCGGTGTTCGCCCCGGATCCTGGTCGGTTGTCCCGTGGCCCGATGACGGGCCCCACGAGGCCGAAATCGAGGGACAGCGCTGGGGTGAACAAACTCATACCGTTGGAGATCTGAGCATGCTGGATGGTCAACAAACAGCATGCTCTGATTCGGGATGCAGGACCCTGGCCGCTCACTCTCTGAACAACGGAGGACTGGCGCCCTGCCGCCGCGGAGCAGGCAGGGACTCCAAGGTCGCGCCGCCAGGCTGTGATCATGCAGCTCTGTTGCCATTGTCCGATGAGGTCCCTCTCCCTACTACGCTGAGGGTCGTTCAAACATGTGGCGGCATGAACCACGAGGGCTACCTGGACCTCCAGTTGTGGAATCCCAGCGCCTTGGCTCCAGGCCTACCAGATTATGTCCGAGTAGATGGGGTCGGTGGATCGCGCCGCGTCGCCGATGCATCGGGGATGCAACCCGATGTGGAGCTCGACTTTCTCCACGCCGTCGTCGCCGATACATCGGCGTTGCGACGCGGTCCTCCGACCCCATTTACTAGGATTCCAGGTGGGAAGCCTCGATTGCCTTCTGGGAACAGCACAGTGACATGACCACAACAAACGTGGAGGTCCGCGCGGAGTTCTTGGACTGGCGCTGGACTCCCCTCCCTGGCGCGCGGAGCGCGCCAGGGGCGGCGCCGGAGGCGCCGCCCCAGGGGGTCCCGGCGCCGATCGGTGGAATCCGTGCGGCCTTTGGAGTTTTTGTGTGCACGCCGTGGTTCGCTCCCCTGTCCAGAGCGTGAATTACCTACCCCGCTTTCGCTTCCAGGAAAAACCAAGCCATACCACGCGCCTCCTCGTCAAGCGGCCTGACCAGTACAGGCTGCAATTTGGCATCGCTTGGTATCTCTTGGAAGCGAGGGTGGTCAAAAGCGAGGTAGGGTTGTTTTTTCCCTACCTGTCCCTGCTCCCCCCCGCCAGGTGGGAGGAGGCCGACGGCTGGTGGCTGACGAGGCCGGGCCCCGCGGCGGAGGCGGCCTGCGCCGCGGCGCCAGAGCCGCGCGTGGTGCTCACCGTGGGCGGGGCGCCGGTGCTGGCGGCCAGCAGCGCCGGGCTGCACCTGCCCCTCTGCTTTCCCTCTCGGATCGGAGGAGGAGGAGGAGGAGGAGGAGGAGGAGTCCCCTCTCCCTCCTTCCTCCCTCCCTCCCTCCCTCCCTCACTCCGATTCCCCCCCCCCTCCCCCACGCCGCAAAATTCCCTGCTCCTCCCTCGCGCCCCTCCCCTGCCATCCTCCTCCATGCCCTCCTCCTCCATACTCTCTCCTCCTGGTTCCTGGTTCCTGACGCCATTGGTGTTAAGTCGGGCCTGTCCCTCTACAGAAGGAATAGTCAGAGGTAGTCAAAAAAATAGTCGGGGAACGACTTTCCGATACTTTATAGCATTTCAAGAATCTTGTCAAACTATTTTCCATCTTTCGTCCAAAATCCGCCTGTAGGAGGACATGCCCGACTTAACATTGGTGTCTTCAGTCGCTGCCGCTTCCCCCAGGGAGGCCCGGTCGGGCCTCCCTGGGGGAGTAGACGAGAACACAAAATTTGGGACCAGGGCCCCGCAGATCGGGAGGGAGGGAGTGTCCTCCTCCTCCGCCTCCTCCTCCTCCTCCTCCGTTGCTCCGGCTCCCTCTTCTTCCCCATCCTTCTCTGGTTCCTCCTCCTTCTCCCTTGAGATCTGGGCGTCGCAACTTGTTCGCACTGGGCGTTTTGGCCCAGTTTCGGCCCACGGGGTCCTCACATATCGATCCGTCTCGAGGGATGCCAAAGGAAAAACTGATGTAGGGTTCCGGTCGTGCTTGTGTTTCACGATGTTGCATTTTGTCCGCGTCCTCGGATCGCAGGGTCATTGCTCTCATTCCCCCTGCGGGGGTGGAAGGAAAGGGCACAAGAAGCAAGCACGCCTGTGGCAGCAGGGCCTTTGACTGGGACAGCCTGCGGCGGCTACCGTGTGCAAATTCGTCATCGTTCATCGAGTGTTCTCATTGGTGCTCCCTCGTCTTCCTCCTGATCTTCATCCTCCCTTCCCTCGACTACGCGTACAAGGGACCCTTCGCCAGAGTGGCCTTTGCGCCGGCCCACAGCCCCCCCCCCACATTGGCCTGCGCGCTTGGCTTTGGCCCCATTCAGGTCATCCGCCAGCCGCGCACCAAGGTCACTTCTGCCTCGGGCCACCCCTTTGTGTAGCTGGATGATCCTACTCCTCCTCTGAAGTCCGCGATTTCCCTCCCCTCCGCGTTTCCTTCCTCCTCCCCACCCCTTCCTGCTCCCTCTCGTCCTGCAGTGCAGTTCTTCCCCTCCTACTCCTCCTCCACCTCCTCCCTCTCCCCTCCTGCGGCCGAGGCTGCATCTGGCCGCCGCGTGCGACGACGCGGGCTCGGGGACCTGCCCCGCACCGAGGTCGTCGTCGGTCGTTGTCGTCATCTTCGTCGTCGTCGGTCGCCGTCGGTCGTCGTCGTGGTCGTCGTTCGTCGGTCGTCGTCGTGATCGTGGTCGTCGCTGTCACGCGTGCTTGCACCAAGGGCTTATGGGTTCTTACTTGATTCCTCACGTAATTGGCTTGGTTTTCCCAGGCCGCCCAAATTGAGCCTAAGTAGATAGGGGTCGCGCCGCATCGCTGATGTATCGCCGATTCGGCCCGATGTGGAGCCAGATTTTCTCCGCGCCGACTTCGCCGACACATCGACGATGCTTGCGGGGGAAGGGGGAGAGGGGACGAGGATCAGGGGAGGGGAGGGGATGAAAGACTGGCGAGGTGCATCGCGAGCAATGGCGGCTTTTTGCTGCCACTGCCCTCGTTGTGTTGCCATTGTCCCACGGTGGCTCGCTGCTGGGTGTTCTGAGCTCTCCACCGGCTTTCAGATCGCGCTGTTCTGTTCACAGTTTGAGGGCCCGAAGCGGGCCTCTGGAGGCCGAGATCGGTGAACGAGCACGCCTCGCGCGGGGTAGCCGCGCAGAGCTGCCTTGCGTGATGGGTTCGTGGCCGTGGCGTCCAGACTGCGACGTCGCGGACGTGGATATGTGTCCTTACGTTGCAGCTCCTGCGAGGTCGACTTTGACAGCAGCCTTTGTAAATCCATGGCCGGCATCCGATTGGATCCCGCTTCCAGTGGAAACGCACGACAAGAAACATCTCGCTTGCCTCCAGGGTGCGCTGGCTTTCTTGGGTGTTGATGGTTCTGCTATGGAGAGCGTGACGTTCCCACACCAAGAGTCTATGGACATCCTGGGGTCTCAGTGTTGGGTTTCCTGCGGAAGGTGTCTTGCCGTCGAGCTCTTTCTGTAGGCCGTCTCAATCCGGCTTCATCCCGGTCCCACTCTGGCCTCAACAGGCGCAGTCATCAGCTCCTTGGGCTTCATCGCCCCCACGGAGGCCTCACAGAACTGGCACCCTAAGCTTCTCGCCCATGAAGAGGTTGGAGCTGGACGTTTCTCGCATACGATCCATCTCCCCCGGTTCCCGAGTTTGCCTCCGACACACACTAGCCGCTCAGAAACAGATGCGGTCGGACCGAGGTATAAGATCGAGGTCGGTTCGGGGAGGGTACCCTAGTGTTCTTCGTGCTTGTTGGCTGTTCTTGTGCATCCTGGGAGAGATTGTCCTCGAATGTGCTGTGTGTTTTTGGCCGGCTGAGGGTCTCATGTTCTTGAAGGATGTTTTGGTACGCATGTCCTGTGTCTGGCCGTAGCGAGTTCGAGGATGCACCCCCCGGGGGGCTGTCCAGACGCACCCCTCGTCGAGGTTGGGCGCCCCCACCGTCGTCGTGTACGCCGTCCCGAGCTGGGCCCAGCGTGTGCTCGTCCGCTAGAGAAGTCTCTCCACGGTGTCGGGGAGCTGGGTCCGCCCTCCCTCACTGCTGGGAGCCCGACGGGGCCAGGACGAGGATAAGTCCGTTCCAGAGCGCGTTCTGGAATGCTCCGAGGAGGCCGCGGCGCCCGAGACATGCTCCAGAGCCACCGGGTCTCAGCCGGCCACGCGCAGAGGAAAGCATGGGGGAGGGGGGAAGGCTTCTTAGAAGCACCCCTGCTTCTCAGAAACCTTTCCCCCTCCCCCCTACCCCCTCATGCGCGCGGCCAACTAATAGATTATTGTTCCTCACCCGACTTTATCCTCGGCCTGGCTTCGTCTCAAGGTGGGTCGCCCTCCCCCACTGCTGGAGGCTCCTGCGCCCCGCGAGCCCTCTGCGCTGCCCCCTGCTCACCACCCACCAGACCACACCCATCCAATCCGAAGGCCCCAATTTGCCCTCCGTTCCCGGTGGGGGAGGGGTCGGAGAACACTGACAAAACACATCTGGAACCCGTGCCCCCCTCCCCCGAAACTTGGGTCTTCGGGTTGGGCTGGGATGGTCTGGGAACCCGCCTCTGCGGGCCTGCGGCCGAGCCCCGCCGAGGTCCTTCGGGAGCGCGGCGGACCTGCCCGCGGCGGTGCGGTGGGCGGAGGACGTGCCGCAGGCCGCCCGCGCGCCCGCCCGCCACGCGCACGTGCCCCCGGTGCCGCCTCCCGCCCGCCTGCCCGCCGAGGTCGCCGCCTCCAGACTTCGCGAGGAGGGGGGGGGCGGCCCGGATTACCAGCCTGGAACATATCCCTATCCCTGTGCTGGGCACCTCCTCCTCACGATGCCAATCTTGGGGATTCCCTTCTTTTTTGAGGGCGAGTCCCCAAGATGGTCATCGCCGCTTGGCGTGGCAATCTTGGGGATAAGGATACGTTCGAGGCTGGTAACCGGAGGGGCGAGTGAGAACGACGGGCAGTCCGGCACGAGCTGGCACGACGTGGGACCTCGGCCCGAGGGCTCGAGCCGCGCCACGTTGCCAGGCGCGTCGGCCCCGCCAGTCCAGGGGCCGCCGGGCCAGCCAGAGCGCGGGGGCCCTTCCCGATAGAGAGTCGCCGCCGCCTGGCGTCGTGAGAGTCGGGAGTGGCCAGAGAGGGGGGCGGTGACTGGGAGGGGGCGGAGCTGGTGGCCGGGGCCACGACGCCTGCCCAGATCTCATGGCACCTCTTCCTATGTCAATGCGTCCCCGGCCCCGCCCCCTTCGGGGCTGGACAGACCTCCTACCCTGACACGTCGACTGAGGAATTGGCTGTTTTCGGTTCGCGAGAGGGCGTCGCGGCCGTCATTTTTGCGGGTCCAGGTCCGTCGGTTTCGGCCCCAGGCCGTTTTCACTAAGGGGAGGTTTACTAAAGGGAGGTTTGTCCATCGCCGACCCTTAGGCCGCGCACGTGACGCCGGCCATGAGTTGCGTCCCCTCCGCCTCTTGGGCGGCCCCGAGGTAAGGGGGAGGGGGTCACCACCCTCCCAGACGGGCAATTTCATATACCCCTCAACTCAGCAGTGAAAGGGCGGCCTTGTGCGCAGCCCCCCCCAGAAACCTCCAAGACAGCTCAAGTCAGAGCCACCCCTTCAAAGTCAGACCACCCCCTTTCTATACTGAAATCTGGAGCAAGCGCTCTCCAGCGTGCTCTACTTTCGAACCGAGCGTCGCATCCGAGTCCAATCCAAAGCCGATCGACGAAGAACAGACTGATCAGACATAGACTGACCCAGGTGCGCACGGATTCCTCGGATCGGCGCTGGGCTCCCCCCTCCCCGGCGCGCGGAGCGCGCCAGAGGCGGCGCCGGATCCAAGGGCCGATCCCAGGGAGCCGCACGGACCTCCGACAATGCATGCTCCCGCATGCTGCCTTGTGTGTTGCTCTTCCTGCCACCGCCGCTCCTTCCCCCCTGCCCGTGGGCTGTGCTCCTGGGCCAGGGTTTCGGGCCACGCGTCTCTCCCAGGGGGTCCCTCTCCCGTCACCTCCTCCCGCCTCCTCCTCTCCCCCTGTGCTCCCCTCCTGCCCGGGGGGGGGGCGGTTGCGTCTCGGGCCCAGGGCCCTGGGCCGCGGCTTCTCTATTTGGTGGGGTGTCCGCGGATCCTTTTCCCAGCTCCTGGGGTTCACGGCCACGGCCCGCGGGATGTGGCCAGTCTTGGAACCTGGATTCCTGCTCCCCTCGTGTGCCTCCCTCTCTTCTCCGACTCGTGATCCTCTTCTTCTCCACCCGACAGGTACGGGTCGTCAGGTTTTTAAGAACAGACCTCCCGGCCCGCCCGCCCTGCATACTCCCGCCCCCCCCCCGCCCTACATACCACGGCCGCCAGATCCCCAGGCTCCCGATGTTCCCTGGTGGTCCCGCCCCCCCCCCCTTACCCTGCATTCCGCGGCCGCCAGATCCCCAGACTCCCAATAATCCCTGGTGGTCCCGCCCCCCCCCCTGGTCCTGCCTACTACGGCCGCCAGATCCCCAGGCTCCTGATAATCCCTGGTGGTACCACCCCACACGCCGACTCGCCCACTCTGCATACTGCGGCCGCCAGATCCCCAGATCCGCCGATAATCCCTGGTGGACCCGTTCCCCGTGCCGACTCGCCCGCCCACTCTGAATACCGCGACCGCTTGATCCCCGGGGTCCCGTTCCCCCACAGAACAGAGCGTAACACCACATCATTGAACACGACATATCCGAGCATAACATGCCATAGCATGGTCGACTATAGCGTAACATAGCATACCACGACAGAACAGTGCATACCAGAGCACAGTCTCACATCGCATATTTTTACCTACTATAACAAACCCGGCATACCATAACAAGTCAACGCATAACATACCATGCAAACACATGGCATGCCACAGCATCACATAACATGGTGTATCATATCAAGTACCACAGCGTGACAACGCATGTTACAACCGATCGGTATCATAGCATAACCTAACGTGGCATAACAGAGCATCATATGATATACCATGGCAGGACAAACCACACCATATCACAGCATCACAGCACAGATCATGACATGCCATGACAGAGCATAGCATGACAGAGCGCGGGCGGCAGACTACGTTGTAGCATGACAAAGCATAGCATAACAGCATACGCTGTGCCAGAATTGGTCACACAGCACATAACATAACACCACACCTCACATCACAACTTTCGACATGACCCGACCGCCGCACTGGTCGAGACCCCGCGCCCCGCGCACCTCGTTCCAATGAGCGCGCGCACCTTCGGGATCACATGCCGAAGGTTTCGGTGGGGGTCGAACGAGGCGAACTGCTGTCTTTTTCCTCCTGCTCCTCGCGCGCAGTTCCTCCTCCCATTCCTCGCACGGCCTCCTCCTCCTCCTCCTTCTCCTCCTCCTCCCCCTCACCCGCCTCCTCATCCTCCTCCTGATCATCATTCTTCACGATCATCACCATCATCATCCTCGTTATATCATCAAGATCGCCACCATCATCAACACCTTCATCGCCTGGTCATCATCACCATCATAGACATCGTCACCATCATCATCACCATCAGCATCACCATCGTCGTCAACATCGTCTTTGTCATCATCAGCAGCAGCAACATCCATCATCATCATCATCATCATCATCATCATCATCATCATCAGCAGCATCATCATCATCATTATCATCATCATGTCGTCATTATCGTCGTCGTTGCCGTCATCATGATGATCATCAGCATCGTCATCATCATCATCGTCATCATCATCATCCTTATCCTCATCCTCTCAGCCTCATCCTTATCCTTATCCTTATCCTCTTCATCCCGCTCCTCTCAATACCTCCTCCACCCCATCCCACCTTCTTTCCTCAAGCCCATCCTGCTGCTGCCCCTTCTCCTCATCCCCCCCTTCCCTCCCTATCCGCGTTGCATGAGATCTTCTTGTGCAGGCGTATCCCTGGAGCGCCGAGTCCACCATGACATGTGGCATCAGCTCTGGAGGCATGCGCTTCGGCGTCACCTGTACCCTCCTCCCCAATCCGCATCCAAGGGAAGGAGATGCGGCACAACCGCCAGCGGACCAGCCCACAGGAATGCGTCCCACGATGTCTTTCTCGGAGCCGGAGATGTCGCAGATGACTCTCGATCGGAACGTTGCACAGCAGGGGGACCACGCCACTGGGAGGACCCACGCCGCAGCTGGGACCACGCGAAGTTTCTTGGAGGCCCGCCAGTGAGGGCTGGTGGGATGTTCAGGCCTCGAGTTGTTTCAAAGATCACCTCCACTGCCCCATGGGACCCTCGGACATCGATGCGGCTGTTTGTACGTATGTAGCACCCCGCAGATGCGGATCATAGTGAGGGGGCGGGCGCGGGGTGGGTCGCGGGTGGGTCGCAGGTGGGTCGCGGGGTGTGTCGCAGGTGGGTCGCGGGGGGGGGGCCACGAGCGAGGACGACAGCACCAAACAGCAAACGACGTCAAGGATCTGGGCCGCAGAGCCCCACTTCGTTCGCGCACCCAGGGAGAATGCATGCCCGTTCGCCCCTCTCACCTTGATACCACTCCGCTGCACCACAGCGGTGCCTAGGCTGTGAGAAGGAAGGAAGCCCAGAGGCACAGAAACCAAGAAGCCTACAAAGGCCTCCCCGAAGATTTTCCTGCCCCCCAAACCGCTACGCGATTTTGGGGCTATGAAAATCATAACAGCGCCAGCCCATTTCCAGAGACCATGGCCTCATGCCTCTGCTCCTCCTGCGGGGCCGAGGCCGGACTCCGGAGTTTCAAGCGCGGTGACGCAGTGCCGCTGCGATGTCTCGAGCCGCCGATGTCCGGGCGCGTCCCCATCCGCTGCACGGCGAGGGCAGGGAGGGGCCCCTCGCTGCAGTCGAAGACCGATTTCTGACCACATCCACCTCTGGATCCTCGATTCTTTGACAGGCCCTCGGGGGGGTGGAAGCGGGCAGTCAGTCCTGCCCCCGGGGCGAGGAGCCTGCCCACCTCCACCCCTGGAAGCCGCCAGTCGCAAGGCACCTCGGGAAGTGGGTGTGGCCAGGAGTCGGTCTCCTGCGCGGGAGCGGCCCCTGCCGCGCCAGGCGAGGGTTCCCAGAGGCCGCGAGCGGCGAACGCTTTTGTGTGGCAGGTTCCGACGCGCTGGAGGGCTGGGCGGGCCACCCCTGCCCAGAGGTCGTCGTCGTCGTCGTCGTCGTCGTCGTCGTCGTCGTCGTCGTCGTCGTCGTCGTCGTGCTGGCTCCGGGGCAGGGGCAGGGGGGGAGGAGGGGGGGGAGGAGGAGGAGGAGGAGGAGGAGGAGGAGGAGGAGGAGGAGGAGGGAGGAGGAGGAGGAGGAGGAGGAGGAGGAGGAGGGGGAGTGGCCCAGGGGTTGAGGCATCGATCCCCAAGCGCCCGTGCCTCGCCGAGGGGGTCCTGGGCCACGCCACCCCGCGCAGGAGCCTGCGGGCTCGTTTTTGGGGGGCCGGTCGTCGATGACAGGGGCGACGCATCGTGGATCCCGGGTCACTGTTCCCCCTCTGAGCCAGTCCCCCCCCCCTTGTCGTTTTCCCCTCGTTGGCGTGCTCCAAGAAAGCTGGGGGAGACGAGGAGGGTGCGGATGACGAGGAGGGCTGGGGGGGGACGGGTCACTGTTCCCCCTCTGAGCCAGTCCCCCCCCCCCTGTCGTTTTCCCTTCGTTGGCGTGCTCCAAGAAAGCTGGGGGAGACGAGGAGGGTGCGGATGACGAGGAGGGCTGGGGGGGGGGACAGGCACATGATGTAAACAGATCCTGCGCCGCAGGTGCTGGCCCCCGAATGGTGTCTCTTGCCTCTTGGAGTTGCCAGCCAGGCCAGTGCCACCAGGAGTGGTGTGCGGCTGGTCCTTTACCATTAAATGTGCGTCGGGTCCGTGAAGACTCTTCACAGAGTTCCAGGTTTCAAGGGCACGAATCCAAGTCGTGCCAGTACGATTTATGTAATGTCGGCGGATTCCGCGGGTTTTGAGTCTTCAGTCTTTGAAGAGGAGGAGGAGGAGGAGGAGGAGGAGGAGGAGGAGGAGGAGGAGGAGGGGGAGGAGGGGGAGAGGGAGGGGGAGGAGGAGGAGGAGGAGGAGGAGGAGGAGGAGGAGGAGGAGGGAGGAGGAGGAGGGAGAGGAGGAGGAGGAGTCTCCCCCCCCCTCATAGGGCGCCACCGTGCTGCTCGCCGTCGTGGACTGCTGCGACTTCCCCGCGCGCGCTGCGCTGGCGGCCCTCCATGGAGCCGGCCTGGGATGCCCGAGCGCGCCGCCGCCCGCGGGGTTCGCGGCGATGGCCGCGGTGGGCAGGAGCGCCGCCAGGGGTCGCCATTGGATGCGAGCAGGAGGTCGACTAGAGAATTGACTTGCCTGAGAATGGATCTGTTCGTCGAGTCTACGAGAAAGGCATATCGTGTTCGAAGGTCTACGAACGCTACACGTATGTTGATTGTAGATTCGACGAGCAAATCAAGTTTCGGGTAGATCAATCGATCCCCTACTCAAACATTGAGTACAGTACAACCCTCTCAGCGTCCCCCTCCTCCGGCGTCGTCCTGAAGGAAATCTGGAAGCAGAGCGAGTGGCAGGGGCCTGCCGCAGCGAGGTGTGAGGTGGCGGAAGGCGGCGTACCGACAGGTAGGCGCAATCATGCGCAGTCAAAGGTCTCAACGAGAGCGGGGTCGGCCTCGCAAAGCGAACTCGCCATGGCCCAGGGCACGGAGCGAGGAGGAAGAGCAGGGGTCCGATCTGCAGCAAGCCTCGGAGCCTCGGGGTAGCACAACATAATGACAATGGCACGTTCCAGGATTTCCCGCATGTCCCAGATTTTCTAGTGTTCCACACGGGCTGCAGAAACGAGGCCCGCTAGGTACTCGGGCATCCCTGGCACGCATCCGGTGGCACTCGCATCATGACACGAGTCCCGTCCTAAACCTACCCCCCACCCCCAGCCAGGACACCCACTGCCAGCCTGGTGATCCATGGGAGGCCCGGAAATTGGCACCAACACCAACACAGGGGGTTGCCTCCACAGGGAGAAGCTGATCCTCGATTTCGGTGTTGGTGGTAATATTTCGGTCACTCTGGGAGCTAGAATATTTCAATATTACCACCATCACCAAGATCGGGATCCTCTTCCCTCGGTGGAGGAACACCGCTGATATTGGTGTTGGTGTCAGCCTCTAGTCCTGCCAATCCAGGGGGTTCTGGACTGGCCGTCTGTGTGCCCTCTCTCTGGAGCTCCCCGGAGCGAGCGGCAGACCGCAGGCTATGGACAGGCTGGCCCCGAGAGGGACGGCCCGCGCTCCGGAGGACCCGTCTCGCTCGGGACCTGAGAGCCCCGGACGACTGGATCGCGAACGCCGACGACGGCGACGACGGCGCCCGCCAGCCTCGGGAGCCTCGAGACGGGGGTCAGTGCCAACGGGGGTCAGCCAGGGCGCCGGATCCTGCAGGATCCTGCGAAGGCCCCCTCTGGCTGACCCGGGTTTGCGAGCCGCTCGTGGCCGCGAGGCGGCCTTGCATATTGGCTGACCCGGGTTTGCGAGGATCTGCGTTGCAGCTTTTTTTTTTGTTCCTGCATTGCAGTTTTTGGTTTCCTGCTGACCCGGGTCTGGACTGACCCGGGTCAGAAGATCCCCGACGGGCTGAGCCCTCGTGGGGGCGGGCCCCGATCGCCTCGGGATCCCCCGCCAAGAACCCCCCTCGGGAGCCCGCCCCCCGGGACGGCCCAGGGCCCCGCGCCTCGGCGGGGAAGGGACGCAAGGAGCCATGGGCTTCCTCTCGACGCGACGGGTGCTCCCCCTCTTCTTGCGGTCAGGGGCTCTCCTGTGCCGTCTCGGTCGGAGAGGGGGGGGGGGCACGAACCCACGGAGCCCCTCGCAGGACCCCCCCTGGGGACCGCCGACCCCCGGGACCCCCACCGGCGAGCCCCCCCCCCCCGGCGGGCCCCGGAACGTTGCCTTCGACTCGAGTGCGACGTGGTTCGATTTCCGTTTGGCTGGATGCTTCGAGGAGGGAGGGCCCAGGGGAAACGGGGAGAGTGGCGACGGCGACGACGACGACGACGACGACGACGACTCAAACGGAAAAGCGTTTCACACACTTGGGTCGGTGGATGTCCAGTGCTGACAGCATAAATCTCCAACAGGTGCCATGTGACAAGAAGCCCAGTCCATCAGCAGAGTAAGCATCTTCTGAACATGTGTCCATTTCGCCTTCGGCGCGTTCTGCCGAAGGCTATGCTATTTGCGTGCTCGCCTTTCTCTCTCCTGGGCCTGCGGTGGCGCCCTCGCGGTCACGACTGGCTACTCCGGGAACGCCGCCAGGGAGAGGAATAATGGAAGGTCGAGGATGGGTCATCCTCGTGCATACGCGTGCTCATCTATGAACGTTCGTAGATGTTATGGTATTACGTATTCGCACGTTGTCAAGTTTCACTTGACTTGTTCAAGGATCCACGTCGTCACGGATGGGTTATGTCGAAATGTTTGCCAGAACGCACCTCCAAGGAGGTCTGGAGGAACGTCGGTGGGGACATCCTGATAGTGGCAGAGTTTGGCGTTTGCTTTTTTTCAGTTTGGATTTTGATCCACTTATGAGACCGAATCTATTCGTATCGTATCAGAGGCGCACTGAGTCAGCCGTAACACTCAGCTCGTTCGGGGGGCTAGACTGGTAGAAAGGAGCGTAGGCCGTATAGTATGAGGAGGCGGGCCGCCAGGCATTGTTTGGGTTAGAGGATTAAGGTTCGAGATTCGAACTGGTGTGTTTTTTTCGGCCTGCATAGGAGGTTCGTTTTGGGCCCTGAGGCAATCAGAAATTGATCCAGGATCATCGATTGGCCCAGATGGACATCGACGGGGTCCAGGGATTTTGTTTGAGGGGATTGGGGTTCAGAGCAGGAGGTATGATCGATGTTGTTTGACCAGTTGGTGCTTCTTGGGACCCCTTTGGCTGCCTTCGCGACTACAGCTAGATTCATTCTCGAAATCTTGGTCGCAAGGCATCCGAGCAGATGTATGGTGTGCGATTGTTGACCTTCGTGCCCAGAGCAAGTCCTGGTGTTAATTTTGGGCTCCTAGGACTGTCAGACGTTGATCTGGGACTAACCAGCGGTCCAGATTTTTGCGGGCCCTCGAGGCGGCGATGACGACGAGGAGAATTGTCGCAGGTAATGTCTTCCCCGTTCTCCAAGTTTCCGCTGATATCGAAACTGCTTGAAACACGGGTGAGCTCGGGAATGCACCCTGGGCCTGGAGTTGTTCGGAGGCACTTCTGTCCAGGATGGGCGCGCCTCCATCGCGCATCCCCGAGTTGGGCCCCGCATTTTGCGGTCCGTCGACCACGCGCAAAAATTTGGAACTGGGATCGCCACGCCCTGGCCTTCTTTGCTGGTGCTCTCGCGGAGGGGGGGGGGGCTCACGCCCACGGCTGCGCGTGCCCCGAAGAGCTCGTCGGGACGCCGTCCGGGTAGGGTCTGGCGACATCGCTGCTGCGCCTCGGAGATGCCTGAGCTGTGCTCCAGAGACGGCGCCCCAGACTTACCAGCCTGGAACATATCCCTATCCCCTATCCCTATGCTGGGCACCTCCTCATCACGATGCCAATCTTGGGGATTCCCTTCTTATTTTTTCAGGGCGAATCCCCAAGACTGTCATCGCCTTCTGGCGTGTCAATCTTAGGGATAGGGATACGTTCGAGGCTGGTAACAGCCGGCGCCTCGGCCTCCCGGGCCTCGGCCCCTCGGCGCGCCGCCGAGGAAGGGCCCCGAGCGGTGGCGAGAGACGCACGCCGCCCCGAGCTTCGCGCTGGCCACCGCCCGCCTCTGAGGGCCCGCCGCCCCGCCGAAAGCGCGCCCCCGCGCGGGCGCCGCCGCGCCGCGGCGGCGAGGGCGCGGCGCGGCCGGCCGCGCCGCCGCGCCGCGAGGGCGGTGCCCCGCAGCGCGCCGCCGCGCGGGCGCAGCCGCCCGGGGGGGCGCTGGCGCCGCGCCGGACCCGCGAGCCGGGCCGGCGCGAGCCAGAAAAGTTCGGGCCTGGCGCCTCCTCTTGAGTCCATGCTCCACACCCCTCCTATGCCTGGCCGTTCCCGGTGCCCTGAGATTTGGTCTCGATCCGCCGGCGCGTGTGCCGGCGGACCTGGGTCGCAGGAGTGGCCCACCACCGCGTTCTGCCACGAGGGGGGCGGAGCCGCGAGCTCCACTCAGGCCTCCTGCTGATCGCAGAAGCATCGGGATCGCCGTGAGGGAGAGTTCGGGCCTCGCGTACGGGGGTGGGCGACAGATGTGGCGGCGGCGAGGGCTGCAGAGAAGGTGCCTTCGGCGGCCCCTGGAATTCGCGCGCGCAAACCAGCGCGTCCCAGAAACGTCAGAGGTCACAACAGAACAAGGCCCCCCCCCACACCCCACGTGCAGCCAAGACGCGGAAGTAAAGGGTCGCTGTTGATTCGGAAGGTGCCCGTTGTTCCTCAGGTGATTCCGTGGTTGTCCATCTAGCCCTGTTCGTGCACCCAGGCATTTTTGGTGCCACAGAGGTTTCGTTCCTTATTCAGCGTTCAACAGCCCGACTGTACGCGCGGGTATCTTTGAAAGACACCAAGAAGGTATTTTAGATAGCGCCGCCGCGATGGTACCACATGCGTTAACGTGGTACAGACGCGTGGGTTAGCGCGGACGTCGCGGAATGTTGAGGTTAAGTGTTGTTTGTTTTACAGGGCTTGAGAGGCCTCCCACATGGGGTCCGAGCAGACGAGGTCGGAGGGTCGCGCCGCATGCATCGCCGACGCCGCCGGTGCATCGCCAATGCATCGGCGAGGCATCGCCGATGCATCGGCGATGCGGCGCGATCCTCCGACCCCATCTATCTGGAACGATAGGACGCTCACGTACATGAATCCACGCTGGATTCGGAAGGACGCATTGCGCGAACGTTCGCATCACGAGGCTGGTTTCGCGGAGTGAGAGGTCGCGTTCATGCACGTGGTGGGCTACCCGATGTGTTGCAGCCCCATCTAGGAGGCCTCTCATGTGAGTTTCGTGAGTGGTTTCGCGCAGTGAGAGGGCGTGTTCATGTACGTGGCTTGGGAGCCCACAAAGGAGGCTGGTTTTGCGGAGTGAGAGGGCGTGTTCATGTACGTGGTTTGGGAGCCCACAAAGGACGTACGCTCCCAGCTATGTACATGATCACGGCCCCTTGACCCGCGAGACCGGCCGCGTGAGACGAACATTCGCGCAATGCGAACTCTCGAAACCAGCGTGGGTTCATGTACGTGTATGTCCTTCTTTCGCTCCTGAGTGGTGGGCTTCCCGATCTGTTCCAGCCCCATCCAGGAGGCCGCTCTGGGGTCGAGGCCGTGGTCCAGCAGCGGAGCAGGTCCGCACATGTAGAGCCACGTGGGCTTCTCGAGAGGGCGCGTGGCGCGCGGGTGCTCGTGGCAGCAGGGGTTGCCTCGCAGGCTGTGGAGCGTCTTCATGGTACGACCCTGGATAGAGAGAGAGTGCTCGCGCGAGTCCCGTGCGGAGGCCTTGTGCGGGGGACATTGGGCGCCCTGCGCGGGGCTCCTGTAAATGCGCCTGTGATGGGATCCGCGCGCGCGCGCGTGCGAACGCGGGACGTGGAGGAGGCGCAGTGAGCACGATCGATGCGGCCCCCTTGCACAAGACCCCTTGTGCGCCTTGTGCGCTGGCACTCTTTGCTCAAACTCTCTTTCTAATAAAAAGCTGTGCGCAGCTTGGCGCGTAGATTTGTTTGTATTGCACTGTTTTCTAATTCGTGGTGATCGTCGTCGTTCTGGAGGTTCTTGTTTGGGGCGTCTCTGGAGGCTCTCGTCGGCACGGCTGGACGCGGGCAGGAGCATTTGGGCAGGATGGGCCCCCTGGGAAGGGTCTTGATAATGATACGTTCAGAGAGTTCCTGTTGTTCCTGTTGTCTTGGGCGGCCAGAGACGACTGGCCGAGCACGAAGGATCGAGGGCCGTTATGAGCTCCAGATTCTTCATAACGCATCCTGAGACAGTCGCACCATGACGTGATTATCGTGCTTCTGATGCTCCTTTCTGGGCCTCTGGGTCGAGGAGGGCCGATGCGTTTGACCATCTTGGAGAGGCCTCGCGGCCATGCCGCCGACCCTAAACGACGACGACGACGACGACGACGATGCTGACGTGGGTCAGAGTGTCCTCAGGGATGACTATTGGGGTCTCTTCGAAGCGCTCTCGGGGGCCTCTCGGGGGTAGTTTTGGGACCTCTTGGGAGCCTCTTGGGGGGGCCTCTTGGGGCTTCCCTGGGGCCTCGTGGGAGACTTGAGGGAGCCTCTTGGGGGCGTTTTGGAGGCTTCTTGGCGCTTCCTGGGTGCCTCTCAGGCGGAGAGCTCGAAATGTCGGTTGGGGTCCCCGTCTGGACACCTCATGGAGCCGTGTTGGGGGCCTCCTGGGCTGTCTTGGAGGCCTCTTGGGCTGTCTTGGGGCCCTCTTGGATCGTTTTGGGGCCCTCTTGGAGGACTCTTGGGCTATATTGGGACAATCTTGGGGATCTCTTGGGCTGACCTGGAGTGTCGTAAAGCGGGACAGGCGATACCCCCAACATCTATCAACAGAAACCAATCGGAAATCAATGATTGCTGCCGCTTGAGGCCGTTCTCGGGAGTGCTCTTGGAGGCCTCTTGGGGCGTATTGGAAGAGTCTTGGGCCGTCTGGAGGCTACTATCGGCGTCTTGGACCGATACATCGGCGATTCGGGGCCCTCTTGGACCGTCTTGGGGGCCTCTTGGGACATTGGTTTGTCTTGGGGGTTCGGAGCTTTGTGACCACCCAGGGCGCGGGGGTGGCATTTGACCCGGGACTTGCCCCTGGTCCCCCCCGGAATTGCCCCACGGGACCCCCCCCCGAGGCACCCCCACCCTTGGCGGTGAAGGGACCTGCAGGGAAGGGTGTTCCCTTCGACTCTTTACGACGTTGCTGCTTAATGTCGCCCTGGCAGGCGCGCTTGAGGAGGATGTCCCAGGGAAAGCGGGGGGGGTGGCGGCGACGGCAACGACGAGGACGACGAACGGAAGAACGTCTTTCACGCGCCGACAGGATCGGCGGATTCCGCACTGCCTCTGAAGGCCTCGGGGGGCCTCGGGGTATTTGGATGTGGCGATGTCCTCAGCGAGAGGGTTCGGCCTCCCTGGCCCCCCCCAAAAGCCTCCCTGGAAAGCTCTGGTGCCCAGGACCCGTTCCACCCAAGACCAGATGTCTTCCATGCCAGCTGGTAGTTCACGTTGGGACATCTTCGGGCTTCCTCGGTGCTTTCTTGGGGCTCTGCTGGGCCATCGCGGGGCGTCTTGGGAGTATGTTGGGGTCCGTGGAGGCCAGCGCTCCAGAGCTGTATTCGGCAAATTGTGGGCAATCTGTAGCGACAGATGGGTCTTTGGTCCGAACGGGACTAATTTCGATGGGTTGCTTACCTCAGCCTTGACCATGCCTGGCTCCCCAGAACTCCAGCCTGCATCTTCAACAACATCATATTTTTTTTCGGCCAACGGCCCTGAGGGTGGTCGAATAACCGCATGCCGCGGATATTAGAGGTGACCCCCCTCTCATCACCCAGCCGATTTGATTATAGTATCCACGGGGTGTATGTGGGTTCACATTGCCACAAGAGGCGCGGTGGGCGAGGTTCGGGCGAACTTTCGAATCACCCCCAACGTTAGCCTCGTCGCTCTGATCTTCATACCATGAATAGTACCATGAGTAATCCCCATTACAAGCTTCGTGATGATATATCACGCGAAACGCACGTGTTCGAAGATTCGCTGAGTCCACGACCAGCAGTGTTTCGAGGAAGTCGTCAGAGACACGCTTGGAAAGAGGAGGAGAGAGAAGGAAGTACGTATAATCAACGCCGAATCCACTCACCTTCACCGAACAACAAGGAGTACTCCTAAACGACGAATATCAAACCATCACCCATCCTTTTGGTTTCACAAGCTGATGTTCATATGTCCTCTACTTGATGGTGTTGGAAAGCCTTCTCCTCTTCTTCGCTCCTCATCCTTCTTCTCGTTCTCTGGCTCTCCTTCTCTTCCTCATCTTCTTCAGTTCTTCTCTGACGCCTATATACTATCTTCTCTGTATCCTTCTCCTCTCCCTCCCGTTCTTCTTCCCTCCACGCCCCAGCTGAACTTTTTCATCGCTGGCATTGATAAATCGCCCCCAAAGAGCAACCATGACTACTCCTACACGACGAGTAGAAACCACCGTTAGTTGCACATCCGTTAGCTGCACACTTAGAATTGGATAGGTCTGAATGTTCAATTTCACTTTAAAGCAAGCTCCAGGGGAAGGCTTATCCAGAGCAGCTTGAAGGTCATTCAAGTCAAGACCCATCCAGGCATCCCAACATCGATATCTCTGGGAAGAATTTGCTATCATCCCAGGACCCCGAACTTTATTATCCCCAAGGTGCCCAGCATAGGTTTGTTCGTCAGGCTCAAAGAATCGGCCCCGAGGGGGAGGAGTCGAGCCTTCAGGGATGCATCCACGACGCCGAGGGCCTAAGTGCCTTTGGCCTCGCTGCCCCTGGCTGCCGCCTCCGCTGGTTGCCGTCTCTGGACGCCACTAGCCCTTGGCATCGCTCGCACGTGTGCGCTCTTCCCTCGGCGAGGACCGCCGAGGAGCAAACGCACGAAATCGACAAATGTGCACGTGTACCCCGACGAGCTCCGCCAAGCGCATCGCCCCAGGGCCGGGGGCGCCCCGAGAGCTCGTGGCCGCCGCTGCTGCCCGGCCGCGGGCCGCAGGCTCCCCCCTGCTGCGTGTGCGATCCAGCAGCATCATCACCAGCCTCTCGTGCAGTGCCATGGGTGTGGCCGTGACGCCGCCCCGCGCCCAGTGCCCAGGTGATGCAGCACTGGCTGGCCGCACTGGCCGCTCCAAGGCGATGCGCCTCGCCATGGGAATACCTTCCCTCCCTTTCTTCCTCCCCGCGACCGCTTTCGCCTGTCCCCTCCCCCCTCCTTGCCGCCGGACAATTCGCGTCTATCGTTTCCCGGACCGCCTGACGGCGCGTGCGGATTGCCCTTGCTGCGCTGCGACGTAGACAGTGTCGTGCCATGGGGTGATTGATCGATGAGTGCCTACCGCCTTGGATTGTCAAGCAAGCGTTGTTTGTGCCCACGCGCCACCGGCCTGCTCGAGTCCACCCTATGCGCCATGTACGTTGTGGGACCTGCTAGCCCCACTTGTCCGATCCTGCTCCGGCAGTGGACTCATCAGCGCACTCGTGAGTGCGGAGGCCCCCGCGCGCCAGCAAAGTGAACGCAGCACCATTGTCACGCCGCTCTCCGTGCCAACTCTTGCATCAGAGAGTCCAGGAGCCATGCGTGGGCCCATTTTGAAAAGACGGGGTTGCCTCCTGCGAACATTGCTTGGGAATGGACGTCCACGCAGCGTCGTTGGAACGCAAACCCGGGGCTGGCAGACCCAGGGCTGTTTTATATTATTCATCTGTTTTAAGATTTCTTTACATACATATATATATATATATACATATAAATGTGTATATGTATATAAACAGAATGAAATAAATTTACAACGATCAAAAAAAACTCTCGAATGGAGGGCGGCCTGCCACACCAGTTTTCCAGTGGGCCACGCCAGGGCCAGGCAAACAATCTTCCCGCAGCCCACACGCAGTGCGCCGCCAGCCAGGGCCAGGCAAACCGCACGGCCGCCGCAGGGCCGTCCCGATGCCGATTCGCATGCGACGCCGAGCTTGCCTTCTGCTTTGCATGCGCTTGTTTCCTGCAACGGTTCTGCGCCACGCCTGAAGATCTGCAGTGCCGGACGCTCTCTTTTTCTGCATTGCTGTTTTTTTCTCTCTTCTGCTTTTTTCTCTCTGCACGCGTGGGTTCGTCCAGCCACCTGCCGCCCCTGTGGGATTTATCGGGAACGGCGATGCCATCGTGGAAATCGGAGCTGGGGGCACGTGGAGAGGCCCCTGGGCGCCAGGGCTTGCGCACCGGATGCGCCTGCAGCAGAAAGGGTCCCAGCCCCCAGTTTGTCAACCCCCGGCCACGGGAGCCCCGACCTTTGTGGGCCCCGGAAACGGCAGGGCCGTTTTTTCACCGTTTCCACAAAAATGTCCCTTGAAAATGGAAGCGGCAAAAAAACGGCGACCGGAAACGGCAAAAAAAACGGTTCCAGGATTGGAACCGGAGCCGGAACCAGTTAAAAAACGGCGACGGAACCGGTAAAAAAACGGCGTCGGAACCGGCAAAAAAAATGCAAAACGGAACCGGTAACAAAATCGGCCCTGTCGTTTCCAGGGCCCACTAAGGCCCCGACAGCGTAAGACAGTCTGCTGGACGTTTCGTCGGCAACCTCCGCGAATCGGTGTGCTTGTGTCCATCATGTTGGAGGGCCTCGACGAGCAAGACATCAGCGTTAGCACACCACTTGCGGTGGGACGACCACCAGGAACAGCGACGGACGACGGTGGACGGCGGCGGCGGAAGACGGACGGCGGACAACGGTGGCCCCGAAGCCATGATCATTTCAGAACGTTGGCCCCCGATGGTCTCGACCCTTTGTCTGAGATTGGCTTCTCACCCCGTGCCACATGTTGGCGGCCCCGGGATCCAATGCGGCCCCCAGAGGCCGACAATTACCAGAAGCCCTCCGCCGTGTATTTCTTTTGCGACGCGAAGGGGGTGCCTCTGGGGCGACCGCGGCGGCGACGGCGAGGATCGACGAACTGGACGGACGACGGACGACGGGAGACGGACGACGAACGGCGGGCGACGGCCGACGAACGAGCGGACGGCGGACGCAGCACGCGCGGACGACGGCCGCGGCGCACGGCGCACGAAGCAAAGGCGCACGGCGCACGGCGCACGGCGCAGGGCGCACGGCGTCGGGCGCACGGCGTCGGGCCGAGGTGGCGCCGGGCGCGGTCTTCGGGCCCCCGCGCGGGCCCCGCGCCTCGCCGCGCGGGGGGCCGCCGCAGCCGGGGCCGGGCGAGGCGCCGCGCCGCCGCCGCCGCCGCTCGCCGCCGCTGTCGCCCGCCGCCGGTCGTCCGTCGCCCGCCGCAGGTCGTCCGTCGCCGGCATCGGGGCGGGGCTGTATTCTCTCAGGAGCGGAAAAAGGACGTACATGTACATGAATCCACGCTGGTTTCGAGAGTTCACATTGCGCAAATATTCGTATAACGCGGCCGGTCTCACGGATCGAGGGGCCGCGTTCATGTACATAGCTGGGCGCGTACGTCCTTTGTGGGCTCCCTATTCTCTTAGACGTAAGAGTGACCTTGCGCCGGAGTGGCCTTTGGTCAGAGCCCCGAATCGTCCGGGGTAACTCGGGTCAGGGATGACTCGGGTTCGTTTTTCGGGAATCCGAACCCGACTTGCCCGGGACCCGAGTTACCCCGGATAACTCGGGCGCCCAGAGCCCCGAATCATGAGGGGTAACTCGGGTCAGGGGTAACTCGGGTTCCTTTTTCGGGAATCCGAACCCGACTTACCCCGGACCCGAGTTACCCCGGATAACTCGGGCGCCCAATTTGGTGCGGGTAGAGGTGGGCCCTCAGATGGCTGAAAGCGAAGCCCTAGCAGCGGCTTGCGCGCTCAGGTTTGGTCTCCCCGCGGCCCCCGAGAAGCCGCGCACCAAAGGTCACTCTTACCCAGGGTCACTCTCGCGTGTAGCCGATGTACATCGGGGGCGGGGCAAAGAGGGGGGTGATGACCAGGGGGGGGTGGATACCATGGCGTGGGCCACGATGTTTCACAGATTTCATGGCGCCTCTCCTCCTTGCGTTTCGTCCCTGGCCCCATCTTGGGCTGCGCACGTGCCGCCGGCCACGATCTGCACCCCCCTCTCCCCTGACCTTCCAGAGAGCTATTGTTTAGCACTGGATACCTAAAAACCTAAAACGTCGAGCGAAACAGCCTAAAACCAAGACGTAGAATAGCTTATGTTAGCCCTCCTGGAAGGTCAGGGTCGGACGCCCCCCTCTGGGCCGCCCCCGGGTACACCGACCGGCGGCCAGCCCCGGGGGGAAGCGAGCAGGGGCAGGCCTGCGCAGGAGGCTCGGAAGTCCCCCGTCCGTCTGCGACGATGTCAGAGCCTTCGCCAAAGGCGCAGGGAATTCATCACGCTTCGCGTATCCGCATCAGCCCGTCCAGGAACGACGCCCAGGCGAGTAGAGGGTCGTCCTGATGGGCTTTTCGGCGTCTTGGGTGCCTCGGGGGGGCCTCTTTGGGCCGTTTGGGATCCTCTTGGGGGCCTCCTGGGGGCCTCTTGGGGCCATCTTGGGGCCCCTTGCTGCCTCCTGGGCGCTTCTTGGGGCCATCTTGGAGGAAGGCGATCAAAGTAGAGGGGAGCTTTAATTAGCGCTGCCCCCTCAGAAGGCCAAAATCCCCCGTCCGTCTGCGACGATGTCAAAGCCTTCGCCAAAGGCGCAGGAAACTTCTCAGAAGGCGCGAGGGCATTCGAGGAGTCCCGCCGCCTTTGAGAATGCCTTATCCTCCTCACTTCCCCCCTCGCTCGCCGCCGAACTAAGCGTTGTTTTTGTGTGAGATGGCGTCGCCTCAGCAGTACCGCCTGCGTTGGCGTGGCACAGTCGCGCGGGTCAGCGCAGACATCGCGGAATGTTGAGGTTGATTGTGATTTGTTTTACGTGGATCTCGATGCCTCCGAAATAGGGTTTAAGTAGAAGGGCTCGAAGGATTGCGCCGCATCGCCGATGCTGCTGCTCAACTTGGAGCCCGATTTTCTCCACGCACTTGTCGCTGACGCATCGCCGACGTCGACGATAAATCGCCGAGGCATCGCCGATGCATCGGCGATGCGGCTCGATCTTCCGACCCCATCTACTCGGACCCCATTTGGGAGGCCAATAGATATATGTGTATCGGACAGGGGTAAATCTTTCCAGAGCGCCGGAACGCTCTGAAGGCGTGCCTGAACGCTCTGGGAAGGCCGCGGCGCCCGATACATCAACCAGCACTGCCGGATCTCAACGATCCCCGATTCACATATGCCTGCTGTTGTCCTTGTCCCGGCCTCGTTTTAGCCATCGCCGTCGCTTTCGTCGTCGCTGGGACCAGGCCAGGCATCGCGCCCATCCCGCTTGGGAGCGCTGGGCTTCGGAGGAGGGCCAGTCGAGGCAACTGCTCCTCCTCCTCGCTCCTCGCTCCTCCTCCTCCTCCTCCTCGCTCCTCCTCCTCCTCCTCCTCCTCCTCCTCCTCCTCCTCGCTCCTCCTCCTTGCTCCTCCTCCTCGCTCATCCTCCTCGCTCCTCCTCCTCCTCCTCCTTCTCGCTCCTCCTCCTCCTCTTCCTCCTCCTCCTCCTCGCTGCTCCTCCTCCTCCTCCTCCTCCTCGCTCCTCCTCCTCGTTCCTCCTCCTCCTCCTCCTCCTCCTCCTCCTCCTCCTCCCTCCCTCCTTCCTCCCGCGAATCTGGGCGTCGGTGGACTGCGCCGCGCCGCCGATGCATCGGCGATGCGGCGCGCTCCTCCGACGCCGTCGATGGGCTCCGAGCCCCGTTGGGTGGCCTCCGAGGAGAGGGGGGCCCGCCTCGGAGCTTCGGCGGGCGGAGGTTGTGAATCCTGGCACGGTGTCTTTTGCGATCTCGGCCTCGGGTGGTCGGGGACGGAAAAGAGGGGGGTGATGACTAGGGGGGGGTGGATATCATGGCGCGGGCCATGATATCTCCGCAGATTTCATGGCGCCTCTTCTTATTTCATTACGTCCCAGGCCCCCCCGCTTGGCCGCGCACATGCCGCCGGTCATGATTTGCACCCCCCCCTCTTGGACACCCCCCTCTTGGCCGCTCCCGAGGGGGGGGGGCATTTTCCAGACCGCCTGGGGTGCTCCTGGTTTGCCTGGCGAGTCATTGAATCGCATGGCGGCTGAGGCTGTAAGCAGTATACAGATCATGTGCCGTAGCGTGTGATACTTCGCAGTGGCTGCAAGTGAGGAATAAAACGCCTCTCAAATTCTAGCGTATTTTTCCGCCAGCGCTTGAGGAAGCAAGAAGAGAGCAGCGACAGCGGGGGGGGGAACAAAAAGACCCCCTGCAGCATCGAACACTCAGGGGCGGCCTAACCGACCCCTGTCAAAGCATCCCCTTGCGTGACGCCCCCACCCCCCCAGGCCTCGCCCCGAGGCGTAGGTGAGCGGCCGGAGGGAAGCTTGAAAGGCGAGGGTGGCGTCACGGAAGGGGATGGTCTGCTAGGGGTCGGTTCTGCCACGTCTGAAACATTGACCAGGGCTGAAGCACCACCCCCGGGGAAGGGGTCGAGACCTTTGGGGCCAGTGGACTGGAACAATCACATCGTCAGATATTTGGGGGAGCAACACACCACCAGCGGGCCACCTCCAGCATCGATGATGTCCACGATGCTTCCCCGAGCTGAAGATTGGAGATGGAGGACCCTGCCTGGCTCTTGCACCTGGTGGTGGTGGTGGTTTGGCCATTTGAATGCTTCTGCTCTGGATATTTTTGGAGGTGCTCGGGCGCCTGGCGCTCCTCGAGGCTTTCGATCCCCGGGTTTGTTGCGCCTCGGCGAGTGCCGTCTGGGCAGCCCGGCAGCGTCCCAAACGGCCGCTTGGTTCCCAAATGGTGACACGAAGGGCATCCAGACGCAGACGAAGGGCAACCAGACGCAGAAGATCATCGGCGCTTTGCGTCTCCGCACCAACCCATCCAGATGCATATGCTACAGCATCCGACTGACGACAAGACACCGTCGCGGATCAGTCGTTTTGTGCAGCCATCTTGGGGCCTTCTTGGGGATAGGTTGTGCGATCTCGTCGCCATCGTAAGGCCTCAGATGCCGATCAGAAGCGAAAAAGGCGAGAAGGCACACAACATAAACAAAAAAACAACATAAGTATATCTTTGAATGCGTGAGGCATCTTAGGAGGCTCCGTGGCCACTTGGAGCCATCTTGATCAAAAAGCCTTCAGACGTCATTCAAAACCAGTGTTTCAATCATGTTGGCTTTAAAGGACTGGCGGGTACGAAATTGGCGTCGCCCCTCTTGGGTCCGAAAGCTAATTAGGCACCTGAGGCCCTCTTGGGCGCTCGTGGGGCTGTCTTGGAGCCCTCATGGCCCCCTCCCGGGGCCCTCTCTCTTGGCTGGTCCTGGAACCATCTTGAGGCTTCGACAGCCCATCGGACGCAACACTGAGAAGGTAACAAAGGAGTTCCAAAGGTGTTGTCATGGCTGTAGCATCTTGGGCGGTCCTTTAGAGGCAGGCTCCGTGGGCGCTTGGAGACATCCTGTTGCCATCGTGGGGCCTCGTCGAGGCATGCTGGAATGTGTCTCGAGTATAATATTGAGCTTTTTTGTGCAGTGTTGGAGGCCATCTCGGCCTCATGAGATCATTTTGAACTTCTGACCACTCGCGAACCCTGCCCATTTCAGACCCAGTGGAGGGGGCAGGGGGAAGGGTAAACTCTTCCCCAGAGGGGAAGAATGGGGTTGGAGGGTCGAACGATCCAAACCACCTCCGCCCAGAGGGCTGGTGTGATTTACCGCTGAGCGTTGTTCGAGCAGACGCGAGAAGGGTTGCACGCGAAGATAGGGTCAACAGTTATGTCCGTGACGGCGTCGGGTTCAGGTATGTTTGCAGGCAAGTCGTTCCGGAACGATCCGAATAATTCTCGAAGCGATCTGTGTGCCCGATACATCGTGCAAATTGACGAGCCCGCGGAGATCACGAGTTATTTGCGATTTATCGATATCGCCCCCAAGCACCACTGCCCTGGTCCCTCGTCGCGAGGCTGTATTCAGGTTTGGCCCAGCCACCAGCGGACCGACCTGTCCCACTCGCCTCAGATGCCCCACCTCGCAGGCGATGTCTCGCCGCCAAGCGCATATTTTTTAGCGTCCAACGTCTGAACCAAACAACATGGAGATATGCTCAAAACTTGGTCCAATCGGAGCATTACACAGGTGTTGGAAGCCAACGCGATGGGGACCGCTTGCCTCGCACCTCTTGTCCTTCACCACCTGTCAACTTGCTGCCGTACGTCGATCCCTCTGCTCGCGCACCTGTGTCATGTCCGTGGACCTCTGGACAGAGCACGCAGGCGAGGGCCGTGCCAACCGCGAAGCTCTTGCCGCGCGGAAGCATTTTTCCCGCACGACCCCAACCTTGCCAATTTACGAACACGAGTACTTCCTAACACACCCTTGTTTTATTGACTTCACGAAATGTTTTGTCCAGCGTAAATCCACCATCCACCCCGTCGTTAATGCGTGTGCGCGTGAGCGCGAGGTTGAGATTTTCGTGTTGCAACATTTCCGACTCCTCATCATCCTCTTCTTCCACCGGTTCCGCCATCTCGCCTTTTCTTGTCTTCTCCTCCATCCTCCCCTCTCCTCCATCCTGTCTCACCGTCCTTCTCCTTCTCATCCGTTCGTTATGCTACTCATTATGTTCCCACTCCGCCAACGCCTCCAACTTGTCCTCCCGACGGCTCCCTCCTCCTCCCTCCTCTGCCCTGCTGCTTCAGCCACTCTCCTTCTCCTCAATCCTTCGCGCTCCTCCTCTCCCATCCTGCTCCCGCATCGCCTCCTATCAGTCTCATCCCACCCTGGGACTCGACAGCACGAACACATCTACCGCAGGCCTAGAGGTCGACACCAACACCAATATCGGCGGTGTTCCTCCACCGTGGGAAGGTGATCCCGATCTCGGTGATCGTGATAATATTTTGGCTTCCAAGGTGACCGAAATATTACCACCAGCACCGACATCGAGGATTATCTTCCCACTGTGGAGGCAAACCCACTGTGGTGCCCATTTCCAGGCCTCCAAATCTACAACAAGGTCATCCGTCTCGCCCGAGTTCCCGAGTCCGCTTCTTGACGGCAGAAGATCCACCCCGATAATAACCACCCCGACACGCGAAGCCGTTTAGTAAACGCGCCCAAAGAAGGAATGAAACAGAGCAGGGCCGTTTAGTAAACTCCCAGGGCCGTTTAGTAAACGCCAATTGTCCGGTCTGGGTGGTTTTTCCTCCCTTGAGCTTCGGCCCTTGCGCTCGCAGGCGGCCCGCCCCTGCCCCCCGCCGCGCAGGCGCCCGCGCACCCCGGCGCGCGCGGGCCGGCCAGGGCGGCGGCGGCGGCGCCCCCCGAGGCGGCCGCGGCGGTGCCCGCCGCGCCGCGCGCGCCCGCGTCGGCGGAGGGGGCGCCGTCCGAGGCCTCCCTCCTCCGCCACCCCCCTTCTCTGCCCTCCTCTCCTCCTCCTCCTCCTGCCCTCCGTCCTCCTCCGTCCCTCCTTCTTCTCCTCCCATCCTCCTCCATCCTCATCTTCCATCCTCCTCCTCCTCCTCCTCCTCCTCCTCCTCCTCCTCCTCCTCCTCCTCCTCCTCCTCCTCCTCCTCCTCCGAGAATCAGGAGAGGGTCGGGTGCATCATCGGTCTGATCATCGATGTCGACCTCCTCTTAGATCTGAGCGCTACATTTGTTCACACCAGGCGTGTTCGCCCAGTTTCGGCCCTCGGGCCATCACGTACCGATTCCGACAAAAATGCATCAGAAAGATGCGGCCCGCTCTGATATCTCCTGTGAGGCGTGCCGCGCTGGCGGCCCGCGTAAGCCGCGGCGTAAGGTCACATCTTGCGTAAGACCCATCTCGTCGCTCGAATGAGATGTCTCGGCCCGTTCTCCCGCGCGGGTCCTCGATATCGGCCCCAGGGGCCCGTCATCGGGCCCCTGGGGCCGTGGTCCAGATGTTCGTGGTCGGAACACATCTTATCCGTATCCGCGGCCTGCCAGGCCAGGCCCTCTGTGCCACGATCCTGCGGATACGGGCCTTTTTTTCGGGGATGCCCGCGCGGAACGTATCCGTACGACCGCGCATCCGCGGCATCGCGCCCCAAGATCCAGACCGCGAGGGCGCGGATACGGATATGCTCACCGCTCTTGAGATGTCTCCGTCCGTTCTCTGCAAGCGGGGGTCACTGCAAGCGGGGGTCACTGCAAGCGGGGGCCAGCCGGAGCGCCGGATCCTGCAGGCTCCTGCAGAGCCGGGGGCGCGCCGATCCGGGCTGGCGCGCAGGATCCTATACAGCATCTGCGGGATCCTGCCACGCCCGACGGGTTTGCACTGCTCGCGGGGCCAGTGCGTCCCCCACGTGCAGGGTGCCGCGGCCGCGCGGCGTGGCGAGAGGGCGCGCCGCGCGGTTGCAAAGATGATGGGACTGTTTTCCACCACCACCACCATAAGTTGGAGGGGGGAAGGAGGAGGACGAGGAGGAGGAAGAGGAGGATGAGGAGGAGGAGGACTCCCTCCTCCTCCAACTTATGGTGGTGGTGGTGGAAAACAGGCCCATCAAAAGAGGGAGAGAGCGCAGAGGGGTGTTGAGCAGCAAAGCGGCGCGGCTGGCCCCCGCAGCGCTGGCCCGACGAGCCGGTCGGCCAAGAAGACCTCGACCCCAACTGTTTGGCAGCAGCAGGGTGGCTGCACATCCACGCTTCGAGGTTTGAGCAGTCGTTCAGAGTCTACTAACTTTTCCGGGCACCAGGCAGCGGGAGCTGTAGGGAGCTGATAGGGGGACCCCTCGGTGAGGGCGGCCTGCTCAAGAGGGCTCACAGAGCCCCTCCCGTCAGCCCCCCTCTGTCGTTTCTTCTCCTCCCCCTTCTCCTCCTCCAGATAATGCTCGATCGCATATGTGGCAGCATGTGTATGATAAGCTTGACGGTGTGCTGTGGCATAAAGTGCCAGCCCATAGCACCCTGCGTGATGTCGAGAATGGCAAGCTCAGTCGGCTTGAGTATCTTGGCAACAAGGCTGCGGACGAATATGCGAAGAAAGGTGCCTCTTTGGTCAGAATCGCTGCCGCCGATCGTGCCGTCTTCTATGGTTGCTTCGAGTTGGCTCGTCTTCTTTGTAAGTTCTCGGCTGATCAAGAGGCTCGGATTGGAGACAGTCAGCAGTTCGACCATGTCGGCATCGATCGGCTTAGGCACATCACCCTTGAGGTCCCTCGTCTCCCTGATGACGTTCCTCCACCTCCTCCTGAGCCTCCTCCTCCTGGGAGTGGCGGGACGGGTCGGGAGTCGGGGAGGGTGGGTGAGGAAGGTCAGGAGGACATGGCCGAATGGCCCGACCTCCATGTCTGGCCAGCCCGCGCCCACCACATCATCGAGTGTGGGGTCACGGACCCCTCGCGGGCAACGGCTGGCTCCCTGGCCTTCTGTACTCGCTGCTGCTCGGTTTGTGCCGTAGGAGGGCACGGGGGAAAAACGGCTCTCGCGTCAGATTGTCCGGGCCACCATTCCCCGGGTCGTGAGAGGCAGTTGGATTGGATTTTGCAAGGCCGCCATCCTTCGACGCAAGGGTTTCGGGTCTGGCGAGCGGCCGTGCTAACGGATCCCTCTCCAGAGTACCTGGCGGCCAAGATGGATCTGGACGACCTCCCGCAGCTTGCGCCGCCTCTGTCCAGAGGCTCCCTTGCGTCCATGGCGGGCGGGGGTGGATGTGCTTGGGCGGGGACTGGGGTCGACCTTCTGCGAGGCCTGTCGCTTTTTGGGTTCAGCTCTCGGGAGGAGGCTGAGTCAGCTGGGCTTATGGCGCATGAGCGCCGACGGCAGGTTGTGCCGCCCGGGGAGGATTTTGACCCCCCCTAACTCGTTTGGAGTTTGTTTGGTGCATGTTTAATGTGGTGGCACCTTTCTAGCCGTTGCCGAGCTCCTTCCTCCAAGGCCACACGGCGCTCAGATCTTGTCTCTGCCCACCATCTTGACATGCTCTCTCGCGCGCTTCCCCCGTGGCCTGGCCGGGCTCGCACCGACCCGGGGCAGCTCCTACCCGCGAGTGCTCTGCTCGGCGGCCCCTTCGGGCCCCTCCCGCGGACGCCGCCGCGGCCTCACGCCGCTCGGCCCGCCGGAGGCGCCCGCCGCCGAGCCCGCGGGCCCCGCCGCGCCCGCGCCGCCGCCCCCCGCCGGGCCCGCCGGCCCAGCCGCGCCGGCGCTGCTGCAGGCCGCGCCGGCGCACCCACGCGGCGAAGCGTCCTGGCTTGCCGATGCTTGGCATCGCTCGGACGTGTGCGTTTTTCCTTCGGCGAGCACCATCGCGGAGCATCCTTGATCATTTCGCGAAAAAACCACGCTCGAAACCGAACAAAACACAGGAAATGGACGTCCGAGCGATGGCCAGCGAAAGGCCTACCAAACAATGTTATGAGAACCTCTTTGTGGTTTGTACAAAATGTTCTTAGAACATTTCTGGCTGGGGCCGTGTTGTTTTAAGACATCGGGCTTATGGCTTAAGAACATTGCTATTGGTAGGCCTATAGGAATGCTGGGACGGTCGGTCCCTGCTCAAAGATCAGGGGCTACGGTGGGGGGGGATATAGGGGATAGGCATAGATTTAGGTCGGGCATGTCCCTCTGCAGGGGGAATCTTCGAGCATAGTAGACAAGTGGTCGGGTGACGATGTCTCGTGTTCCTTGGACAATGTTTGTGGTTCTGTCTATTGATTGTATTTGTCGTCGATAATCGGACTGTGGGGGGACATACCGGACCTAAGCATAGGTCGGAGAAACTTAAGACTCGAGAGCGCCAGAACTCGGGTTTGTCATCGCTTTTTGACAGGCCCGTCCTTGATTTTGACGGTCCTGTTTTCGTGGGATGTTTGCACCGAGAGCTCGCTTCGAATGGTCTCGTCATTTTCGTGAAAGCCTCGCCAGACCAACTCGAGTCCCCCGAATCCGAGTCTTACGTCTTCCCGAATATGGGGGGGATACCTATACAGCTACCCCTCGCCTGTTTCGCTTTCTTCGGCATCCAGGGAGGCCATCGTCGCCACCGCTACATTTGCTTCGAAGTCCTGGTCGGGACTCACCTCGGGAAAGGTCCTGGGAGTAGCGGTATTGGTACCTCTCGGTTTCCCCAAGAGGCGGGGATGCATCGACCTCCAAACCCCCATTGATCGCCTATAGGGACCCGATGGCCCCAACCTACCCAGGAACGTTCGGATTCACTATCGGGGGCCTGTGGCCGAAGTATGGGCGATGTATAGCCGCTTTCAGGTCGATGTTTACCCCTTTCCCAATGCCAGTTCCCCCCGATCGTTGCCCCTCAGCAGAGGGGGGATCCTGTCGATCGAGATGGGTGCGGAAAGAATGGGTACAAAGTCCAACAGCAGTTCTTGGTCATTCTGAACAGGGTTCGCTGTCGGCGAGGCCGCGGTCGTTGTCAATTTGAGACGGAAGGCCGCCTCCCCAACACCGGCCGGTGCCAATTGTTTGTACCCATGTCAGGCGTCCAAAGGTGAGGTGGGGCGACGAAATATCTACATATCCGTTGCTCCGTGGCGAGGCCCATCCAGAGCCCAGGAGCTGTGTATACGCCTTCCTGGCCAAGCCAGGAGGGCATGGCGTATATACCGCTGCCTGGTTCAGGATGGGCCTGGCCAGGGAGAAAAGAGGAGGGCAGAGGAGGACAGAGGAGGAGGACAGAGACGGATTTGTGGAACCCGCTATGGTTGGCGCCAAAATTCAGTGATATGTTCCCCACTGCTGGTGGGCGGAGCCCGTCGCAGACAATGGACCCCGTTGCAGACAATGTCCAATCCATGGTGCCCAGAATGGGCCACTGTAGTGTGCCATGATTTGTGGGTAATCCCCCTCCGCTACCACCCCCCCAGGGGCAGGTGGGCGATGAGGGAATCTAGAGATTCGATGCATTGATTTTGTCAATTCGAGGTCCCCAGGACCGGTTTTTCGTCCTGATTCGTTCTTCGACAATCCCAGGACCCTGCGAGGGCCCCCAGAGGCCGAAAACGGCGAAAAACCTCAGCGTTGAGTTTGTCAATGCGTTGGAGGTCCAGGAAGAGGGTAAAGTATTCGGCCTGACCTAAGGAACGACACATGAGGAACGAAGCCCTTTTTTTTTCAAGCAGGTCTACGAAGCCCGAAGGAGCACCAGGGGGGGCTCGCCGCCAAAAAGGGAGCGGCACGCATGCAAACCAAAGGAACGACCGAGCCCCGTTTTCAAAAGCAAGTGTTCCTTTCAAACGACGCGAAGATCGGGACAAAATCGGATCGGGATAACTCGAAATCTCTGAGAATCGGCGGGTTTGGAGGATGTATTGGGCGCCGCGGCCGCTCCAGAGCGTTCCGGAACGCTCTGAGAGCGCTCCGGAACGCTCTGGAGCGATTTGTCTCGATCCTAGCCCTGTTTCACGCCGCCACAAAGGGAGCGGCACGCGTGCAAAAAACCAGAGGAACGACCGAGCCCCGCTTTCCAAAAGCAGGTGCTCCTTCTTCACGCCGCAGCCCGTCGAGAAGCCAGGGCGAGGGAGGGGGCGGCGGCGCTGCAGACGAGGCCACCGCGGCCGCGGCGCGGGCGCCGCCGCCCCCGCCGCCGGCCCCGCCGGCGCCCGCGGGCGCCCCGCCGGCGGCCGCGCCGCGGGCCGGAGGGCGCGGAGGCGGGGCGCCTGCAGCGCGCCGCGCCCTCCGGCCACCAGCCACGCGCAGAGGGGGGGGGGGGGGGGAGGGGGGAGGGCTTCTTAGAAGCACCCCTGCTCCTTAAAAGTCGGGGCTGGACAGAACCCCCAACAGTGACACGTCGATTAGTGAATTGTCCGTTTTCGGTTCTCGAGAGGGCGCCGTGGCCGTTATTTTCCAGGCTTGCGCCTGCCAGGTTTGGGCCTCAGGTCGTTTTCTCTAAACCACGTTTTACTAAAGGGGGGTCTGTCCATCCCCGAAAAAGGCGCGGGCCTTCTTTGCAGAGGTAAGGCCGGCGCCTTCGAAGAGGCAGCCTCCCTCTAAGAAGCCTTCCCCCCTCCCCCTACCCCCTCGTGCGCGCCGCCAAGGCCACTCCTGCGGCTGCCAGGAGGGAAAGAGACACACAGACACAATTCATCGGCCATTCCCCCGAAAATGTGGGAAAATATGGGAAGTATGAGGGAATACACAAGAACGCAGAAAATATGGGGAAAGATGGGGGATCTTTTTATGTGTGTGTATGTATTTGTGTGTCCCAGGGCCCCTTCAGGCTGGCCGGGCAGCGCCTCCAGCCAGTAGGAAGGCGGGCCTGTCCCCCTTTCATACAGGCGGATTTTGGAGGAAGGAATAGCAATGCCCATGACACATGCAAACAGAATCAAGAATGGTCCGAAAGTCGTCCCCCGATGTTTTGGCTGGGACTATTTGGGAATATCCCCCCTGTAGAGGGGCACGCCCGACTTGAAGCCACTGTCGTTTTACCTGTCCCCACCTCCACCGGGCCATGGTACCTCAGCCCCACGACATCCCACCAACCCACTGGGGATAGGCCCCCCGAAGCCCGGGCGGGAGCAGCCTACAGCCCCATCTAGGGAGGCAAGGCGACCAGTGGGGCCGAGGCTACGCCAGTGGGGATGGGGATCGGTTAAGCGATGCTCACCCAGCGGCCGGCCGGCCATGCGTCGCCTCCTGGACCGTCTTGTACCCTCACTCTAGGCCTTCAAGATGGGGTCGGAGAATGTCGCCGCATCGCCGATGCATCGGCGATGCGGCTCGATGTGGAGCCCGATTCGCTCCACGCCGACGGCGTCGATGCATCGCCGATGCATTGGCGATGCGGCGCGATCCTCCGACCCCACTCGGACCCCATTTGGAAGGCCTCTGTACGATGGAGCAGATTCGCCTTATGCAGTTCTGATCTCCAGCTAGGAATTGAGCAGTGAGTTCTTGAATTCTGCGTGGGTGCCATACGGGTTGCAATCTATGTTGTACGATCTTTGGGATGCCATCTGTGTTGTGCAAGCTACATGGCGCAACCGATTCGGCTCACTGACGTGCCGTCTAACCTCCGATCCTGGCAAAATGATAACGCTTCCCGCACCGAAAGCGTTATCCCCGCACCGGAAGGATGATGTGGTTCTCGCCTTCGCGCCGCGCGCGCTCGCATCCAAATCTCGCACGAGTTTCACGGGCGCCGCATGCCAATCCTATTCCCCACACGTTTCTCTCTGCCTTTTTAAGGATTGTTCTTCCGGACGTTACAGAAGCAGGCGGGCTTGACCAGCCTGGAACATATCCCTATCCCGATGCTGGGCACCTCCTCATCACGATGCCAATCTTAGGGGATTCCCTCATGTTTTGAGGGCGAACCCCTAAGATTGTCGTCGCCTTTTGGCGTGTCAATCTTAGGGATAGGGATACGCTCGAGGCTGGTCAGGGCTGCCGCCTCGTGGGCGCCCACAGGCGCCCCCGTGCGCTCGGTGGGTCCTTCCGAGGCTGCGCCGCGCTGCCGCCCTCTTGCCGCCTCGCGGCCGCTCGTCGGCGCCCCGTGCGCTCGCAGAGGCTGCGCAGAGCGCGGCCGCTGCGCTGCCGCCTCTGCGTGCGGTCGTGGGCGCCCCGTGCCTTGGCATCGCTCGGACGTGTGCATTTTTCCTTCGGCGAGGACCATCGACGAGCATCCTTGATCACTTGGCGAAAAAACCACGCGCGAAACCGAAAAAAACACAGGGAATGTACGTCCGAGCGATGGCCAGTGTGCGCGGAGCTTACGCCCGGCGGCCGTGCGCCGCATGGGCAGGGCGTGCGCAGGGCTCGTTGCGATCCTTCGGGTTCGATGTCGGTGGCTTCCGGTTCCGACTCGATTCGATCTGGGATTCCGATGCGGGCTCCTTCTTCCCTGCTGGAGTCACACTAGCCTGCCGTTCTCCGCCGATTCGCTTTCTCCCGACTCGGCTGCCGAGTTCCGCCGATCCGATTCCGATCGCAGATCCAAATGATCGATTCGATTTTCAACTCTCATGCATATGTCAGACTACCTCTATTGCACCGCGTAGCCTGCCTGAAGGCATACATGCTCCCTCCTGAGTGCGAATGGGCATTGCCTCTCTGGAGGCCAGGGTTCGCGGCCCCCTTCTGCGCGTGTCGGCGTGTCATGTTGACATTTGTTGTTGCATCTCCATTTATATGTCTAGCTTGTATCGACACCCCCCGCCATCCCTGTCCAATCAAACCATGCACGCTTTTGGATACCTCAAGAGATTCATGTTGAAGACGGCTTGCGAGCAACGTCCACACACGGGTACATTTCGAAACCGTACCAAACACCAGATTTCTGCTGACATTCCAACAAATGACCGTATAATACGCTTCGGCTTATAATCCAAGCATTACATCATGTCTGCCCGCGACCACTTGCTGAAACCGTGTGAGAACCATGTGAGTTCCGCAATTTCGTCCAGAACCAGCATTATCATTTCATCACGCGGTACATCCGCATTGACCTAGCATACGCCCAATGACGGTTGCGTACCCAATCGTATCATGCGGGCCACGTGCGCGCGCCTCCACGCACGCGTGCCGAAATCCGTCCAACACCAATGGGTATCAAACGAGTATCTCTTCAGGCACGTATGACAAACCAGGGTTTTGTCAGGAGAAAGTGGCCCAGGTGCCTTGGCTTTCCGCGCCCGCGCACTTCCCAACACACGGACGTCATTATCGTTGCTGCCGTCGTCATCGTTATCATCGCCACCACCATCGCTACCATCATCATCGTTGCCACCGTTGTCGACGCCATCATGATATCGCGCCCCCGCCCCCCGAGTCACCAGCCCTCATTGAAGTGCTTCAGCAGCCACGCGGCCTCTGAGGCGCACAAGGAAGTTCCCATCGGCGATCGCAATCGCGGCCGCAGCAGTTGTGCCGAACCCGCTGGCCGCCCTGCGCGAGAGCTTGCGTGCGCCAGCGTGGCCGTTGAGATGTTACACGGCCAATGCCGATCTTCAATCGCAACCGTGGCCGCACGGGTTTTGTTGATCAGGTCTCGGGCGGGAGGGTGGGGCGATTTGAGCAGGGGGTGACAATGTCATGTTCTTCACAGTTAATTGTGCCACGTAGGTTTCACCTACACCGCATGGGTTTGCACCTCCACGGTTTCATGGCTCACTGCTGTACTTACACAGATTTTCGCAGTTGGAGTCGTTGAACCAGTAGTAATGGATTGGTAATCGTTGTTGTAGGTTTTAAGTGTTGTAGTAGCCAGCGTTGCCGTAGTCAGAGTCGCAGTGGTGGTAGCAGTAATCGTAAAAGCATTAGTATTAGTAGTCGCTATGGGTAGCAGTAGCAGTAGTAGCCTTATTGGGATGGCGACGCGTAGAAGAGAAACACATCCCAGACCCAGGGGTGGCCAGGATTTGCCTGGGGTGCCTTTCGCCCAGGGACCCCCAGGGGCCGCCCCGTGCGTGCGAACTAGAAAACTTGTCAACCTGTTACTGGAGATCTCAGCACGCCTCCGGCCCGTTGGGCAGGCAATTTTAGTATAGAAGGCGACTGAGGGTTTTAGAGTGCTCCATTTGGTGCCTGCGTCACTCTTGGAGGGTAGCTAGCAACACAGAACTGAAACATGCCAGGTGTGTTGCGTTTTGCTGCGGCTTTGCAAAGGAGTTCCTTCGATGCTTTTTTTTTCTGGAGTTCCTTCACGTCTTTCGGGGCCTCCTGCCATCACCTGGAGCATTTATTGTTTCTTGTTTGAGCTTCCGTAGGCCGAGGTTGTGGCAGCGTGCAGCTGTTTTGTTGGGGTGGCTTGTGATGTCTTCGGGCCGCCTTGTGGTTGTCTGTGTGCGTGTTGTTCTGAACAAGGTGTGCGATAAAGGGGGGACGCCCTCATGTATGCACTGCAGCTCTAACAGATAGCTACAGGGGACTCTAATATGTCTAACACGCCCCAGCGTGCTGAGGTCATGGTGGCGGATGTCTAAACTCATCGCCCTTTTCTGCGATTTCCCATTATTCTTGCGGTATACCATTTGGGGACGCAGCGGATTCCTTGCTAGCACAGTTGGCAAAACCCCAGATTGGACATCGCAGTCATCTCACTAGGCCAAAGTGGGTCTCGGCTTCCGTATGATTGCTTCCGTGGAGCATATAGCGGTTTCCAGCCCACTTCGCCATTGTGTCTTGTTTGTGTGCGAAGGGAGGCATCGAGTGAATCCCACCAATGCTCGAAGAGTTTTCACATGGAGGTTCCCACGGAATGTAGCAGGGGGTATTGGTGTTTCTTGGGATTTGTGTTACCCCCCGCTCCATCCTCATTTCCAGCCGTAGTCCCGGAGCGTTCCCGTGGAGGGCCCCGAAGTGGCTCTTCTTGTGCCGTCTAGTTGGTTTCTTCTGCCCCTCTTGGGGGCCTCCGGCGTCATCTTGGCGCCCTCTCGTGCCTTCTGGGACGCCTTGGGTGCTCTGCAGCGGGAGAATGGCGAGAATTTGTGACACACTGCAAGAATCGATGCAGCATCCTGAGCCGGCTCCCCAACCACGTCTTGGGTCCTGGAAACATCACGCGATGAGCCAGGCTTGGAAGGCCGCGAGAGCGCCCAAAACATTCCGAGCCACACGCCGAAGTGCGTAATTGTCAAATCACAGAAAAGCATCACGACAAGAAAGCCTCACGCGTTGTGTCCCCTTGGAGCCGGCGAGTACTTGAGGGTCTCCGCGTTCGATTTTGCATGCTTGACTCACGTGTGCCTTGTCCGCATGGCTGGCCTCCTCTTCCTCGCGCCGTTTCCATGTTCATGTATCTCAAGTGCGGGCGGCATCCAAGTCCTGAGAGGGGCCCCCGCTGGTTTCCAGCGCGCACGACCCCTCGAGCCATGCGCTAGCTCTCCCGATGGAGCTGAACAGCCTCGACGATCAGAACCGCTATCCAGTGGCGCTGTGCGCGATTCCGCCGCCGCGCTCGGGCGTGCGCGGGGGAGGGTGGCATGGGGAGGGGGTCCGTGTCCATGGAACTCCCCTTCCCCAAGCCATGCGTATCTAGGACCATTTTTTTCTGCCTGGGAGGCCAAATGCACCCGGGGACGTGGCTTCCAGAGTGAGAACGCCTCTTGGGCTCGAGGCGTCGGGGGGCCCCGATCACCGTCGAGGCGCGCTGGAGTGAGGCCCGCTCTGGGCCCGGGAGGGGCTCGGGTCTTGGGGGCCGCTCTTTAGAGCCCGTTTCTCTATTGCTTGGGGCATGGCGGGCGTCATGGCCCCCGCCCCGCCGCCCCCCCCCCCCTATGACGTAACGCTCCCCCCCCCCAGTGCGCTCCCGGCACGGAGGAGGAGGAGGAGGAGGCGGAGGCGGAGGAGGAGGAGGAGGAGGAGGAGGAGGAGGAGGAGGAGGAGGTGCGAAACGAATAGCTTCGCACCGTGGGCCTGCGTGTGGCCTCGGGCCTGGGCCCGCCGTGGCCAGGCAGGCCCCCTTCCCCGTTCCCAGTGGTCGGCGTTCCGTGCACGGAGCGGCGTGAGTAAGGAACGCTTACTTTTCAAGAGGGGCCCCGTGGTTCCTCAGGTCTGCATGCGTTGTTTGTCGTTCTACTATGCGTTAGGTATCATTTGTTCCTCGCTCCCTATGCGTGATTCCTCGGAAGAAAGGGGCTTCGTTCCTGATTTGTCGTTCCTCAGGTCAGGCCGATGACTGTATGGTAGCGCGCTGTCCGTAGTTCGGCGGCGCGACGGGGGGGAACGTGCGAAGGAGCGGGCCTTCTCGGAGGGCCCGGAAGGCCTCTGGCCCTCCTGAGAAGCGTTCTATAAGCCTTCCCCGAAGGCGCGAACATCCCCTCGGCAGGCTGGGGGGGGGGCTTCTGAGGAGCCCAGCCGCCTCCTGAGAGGGCCTCCTCCTCCTCCCTTCCCCCCCTCGCTCGCCGCTGGGCAGTGCTCCACCGGGAGGCGCGAAGGGTCAGAGCCCCGAATCATCGGGGGTAACTCGGGTCAGGGCTAACTCGGGTTCCTTTTTCGGGAATCCGAACCCGAGTTACCCTGGGCCCGAGTTACCCCGGATAATTCGGGCGCCCAGAGCCCCACATCATCAGGGGTAACTCGGGTCAGCCTGAAGGAATTGACCTGTTATAAGAGTTATCAATAGTTATAAGTAGGTTATAAGTATGTTGTAAGTAGGTTATAACAGGTTATAACATGTTATAATTTGTTGGCGCACTTATAAGTTTGCAAAGTCGGAGCCCTGAGTTAGCCCGAGTTATAAAATTCAGTAACTCCGCTAACTTTTCAACATGGTTCTCACCATATCGACATAATCATATATTTTGCAGGGTGTACTCTTCAAAAAAAAAGAATTTCATAATATGTTTTGCAAGTGTTGCACTCATCATTGCGACTTCTCGCATATCATATCTACGCTGATCACAATTGCAATCGATGCAAATCCGCAGGTAGTGTTGCAACAATTGAGTTGCATGTTGTTTTTTGGGCATGCCATGTTGAGTCCGTTGTCATTTGGGCTCCAGGGCATTTCGCGCGCATCATTTTGTGCTCACGATTTGCAAGTTGCGTCTTGCATCCATCTGAGACATGCAGCCGCATGGAGCGGATGCTAAGATTCTCAACTGCAATTACGCAATGGACACTATTGAGAGGAAGTTCGACTCGCCTAAAGCAGGGGTGGTGGATTTGTACGAACAGGTCAAGGCGATAGCTCGCCAACATGGTATGCTACTGACAGAGAAAATCAACAGTAAGTATATGTACGTGAGCCCATGCAACAGATATGGCGACGGCGTCGTGCCGTGTGACGTCACTGACTTGATCATTAAAATATTGGGGAATGGGTTCAGGCACGAACATCATCTGTTGATGCCTACGTGTGCCGAGGTGCCCCCAGTGGGCACTGCGGAGTACCTCAAGATCAAAGGGGTTAACGACAAGATAATGGCCGATAGCGCAGGACAGCTGCCGTTCTACGATGATGGTGATGGTAAATCTCAGAGTTACACATGCGGCCATACATCGCAAGGTTTGCGATGCATCATACATGGCACGAACGTGCCCGAGACCAACCCAGAGCGGTTCAGCGACATAAGCCAGGGCGGGAAGATATCATTGCAACGCCTCCAGCAATTCCAACCAACTTATGCTGATGCGGCTGTAAACGGTATCACATGGGACATCTTCAAATGGCAGTTTATCGAGGCGTTTCCATTCGTTCCAGACCTTGCGCAAGAAGCGGGCAACGCAGGGCAGGCCGCTGCCGAGTGCGAGAGCAGGCTGGAAATCATGCTCAAGATTGCGCAGTACGCGAAGAGCCTGAAGCAGAAGTTCCCATGGGATAAGGTCAGGCGCCAGGCGGGCAGGGGCGCAGTCTTCAAGCATGAGATAGACCACATGGTGGATTATGTGAAGGAGATGTCAGGCGGACTGGACAATCCAGTGTTTCTTCACGAGCCAAGGGACTTCAACAGGCACCTGGCCAGAGCGACGATAGTAAAGTCCGATGTCGCGGCAGCCGTCGCGACTTGCAAGATCGCGAAGGAGGGGTCGCGGGTGCTATCCAAGCTCGCGTGCATCAAGGCCATGCATGGCCCGAACGACAAGTATAGGAAGGGCGACGAACAGGCGCTACTGAAGCTCTCCCACGTCAATGTGTTGCAGAACGAACGCAAGGCGCAGCTCGCGTTACAGGGCGACGAGTTGCTGCAGAAGATTCGCAAGCTTGCGATTGGCTTCGAAATCGATCCATCGAGCGCTCGCTGGTCCAACATAGTCGGGCTCGCCGATGTTCGAGTTGCCCACTTCGTCTTCAACAAGCCCGACGAGAGCCGCGGGGTACACAAACATATCACCGACATCGCAGTTGACGCTTGGAAAGCTATGGCTGCCAGCACTGGCAATAACAACGTTCGCTGCCCATGGAAGGCCAAGGCCGTCGCGCATGCACCACAGTGTGCTAGCAGCGTCTCCTCGACAGGTGTCAAGACCTTTGACCAGCGTGGCGAGTGGGTGAACGTGTCCGAAACGTTGGCTGTCAAAGGTTTCAAGGTGGGCGTGACGGTGTACAACCGCCAGGAGGGCGATGAGTCTGTGTATGAGATCAAGGCGATTGATGGGCAGAATGTGAAGATGCAGACGGGAGGCGTAGAGCGCACCATAGATGCCGAGGACTTCATGCGAAACAAGTTCGCAATATACGACATCAAGAAAGAGGTAATCGACCAGTTCGACCAGTTCAGCCCATTGAATTGCATGGACTACCACTGGGGGGTCGAGGAAGCTCGGATCAAGATTGCACTCGACGAAGTCTATTCACAACATAGTGCTTGCCTCAAGCATATCACGGCGATTCATTCGCCAATCAAATATAAAGCGGTGTCAGTGAAGAAGGAGTTCAAGAAGGACGCCATCGGACTTGTTCCGTTGACGACAACCATATCGCTCAAGAAGGCGACGGATGAGATCAACATTGGCAACGTCTGCCTTAGGAAGTATACCGACCCGGCCAAGCATACCGATTACAACGTCGCGTTGATGGCCGTCGGCGGGTTCAGGCTCAAGCGCGAAGAGGGTGGGGCTGGCATTGGTGGTCTGAAGCGCGTGCCAGACCAGTACGGGGTGCCTTTCTGGTTGGTCGGCGTGTGCACCGCGAAGGAGAAGCCAAACTTGGCTGTGACATTTGTGACCGCCACGAACGGCATTAAGGTTCCCATCCTCAAAAACACGGTCGAGCTCAAGAGCGGCGACAGGTTGCGCATGTCCGAGGACACAGCAAAGGCGCTTGCAAGGAAAGTTGCATTGCCCGACGCCGCGCCCGCCAAGCCCGCCAAGGAAAAAAAAAAAAAAAAAAAAAAAAAAAAAAAAAAAAAAAAAAAAAAAAAAAAAAAAAAAAAAAAAAAAAAAAAAAAAAAAAAAAAAAAAAAACGCAGTGAACCGCCCATTCGCCGCATTGCCGCGGCATTACGCAGGGCGTTGGCGTCGCCCTCCGTATATGAACGCACCTTGTTGGATGGCGAAGACATACTGAAATGCTTCATACTGCGATGCGTCATCACACCATCGCATCGCATCATTCTGCGATGCAGCATCGCGCCAGTCTGCGACATCGTCGCAACGCACCATAGCCGTTCTGGCTCAATCGCTGGGGTATCACGCGGCCCACGCTGCCCCGCACGTCTGCATGTCAGCGTCTGTTTCCATGCGCACGGTGATCGAGGGCGGCGGGCTCAAGGAGCCGTGGATACCGCGGACTATTGTCCATAGCGGAGGTATTGCGTTCATCGAGGTATCCCTGATGGACAGGAGGCTCTTCCAGTTCGTCGACATCCAGAACCCAACAAACAGGAACGCCCCATTTGCCCAAAATCATTTCTTCAAAGAGTTGAAGGCCCTCCGAAACGCTGCATCGGACATTGCGATATGGGGGTACATGAAATCGCGAGACCCATTGCTGTCGGACCAGTCTGACCAAGACAAACTGATCAAGGCCTACAAGAAGAACGTCGACGAGAGTGCTATGCCAGCATACGTTACGGTTCAGTTGCCAGAGGTTGAATTTAATGGTGGCGGCGTGGCCTTGAAGTGCGAGCCGATCGCAGTCAGATGCATATTTTCTGCACCAGCGATTAGCAAGGTACATGTGGAATGCACAGAGAGCGTACTGACTTACATCAGATGTGTTGCGCTGAAAGCAGCAGAGGACGATGGCACCGAGAAACAAAAGAGAGGACTGAGCGGAGTGCCAGGGGTCCGATGCGACAAGCGTCGCAGGGTAGTGTATGTCGCTGTGAAATCCCACAACTCGTCAAGACGCATCTATCAAACACCAGTGGAATGGAATGACACGTGCATTTTGCACTGCGCCCGCGAGCTACGCGACAAAGTGGCCGCGAAGGGCGAGGAGATAGAGGATCACGAGCCCGATGCCGATCTTCTCGATGGGCTGAATTGTGCCGAGCATGCCGAGGGGGGTGGACCCGAAGATCAACAGGGCGATGGCGAAGACGACAATGTCGATGCTGCGGGTGATAGCGACGCCCAGGGCTGAGACGCCAGGCGCTGCGTCGGGCACGCACAGCGCGCCCACCCTTTCGACCTCCTATCTATTCTCCCACCGTCGGCCCCGTCGTCCTTCCCACCCGCGGGGGGGGGAGGAGGGGGAGGGGGGGGGGCTCGTCGCCATCGTTTTACACGCCCCCTCGTGCCACTCCTCGCCCGTTCGCATCCTAGATGCGCTCTTCAGGCAGACGCGCCGCCGCCACCCCTCACCCCTGAATGTTCAACAAGGAGCCATCTGGGAACGACCTCTTATAGAGCGCCAACTCGTCCTGAGGGCCTGCACCTCCTGCTCCAGCCCCTCGACCTTCTGCGCTGCCTCCGTCTGCTGCTATTGCTGTAGCGCTGCCTCCGTCTGCGGCTGCTGGTGCCGCTGCTCTGCGATCGTGCGCTACTGCTCCCCCAACCCCGCGAGCAAGTGATCGTGCTGCTGACCGCGCAGCAAGAGATCGTCCTCCACATCGTCCACTCGTGCTAGCAACACTTGCGCAGCATTTACGTGCGTAAGCAAAGCCTTCTATCGGCGGCTGGAGGGGCGACGGCGGCGGCGACGACATCGACGACGACGGCCTTAAGACGACGACGCCCGCCTCGCGAAGTTGCCGCATCGCGGCGACTATGCCAGGGGTCTCGGGCGCCATCGCAGCGCGGCTCTCGGGCGACACCACGGGGGGATGTGCGGGGCCCGATCCGTCCTCGGGGGGGGCTACGCGGGGCTCGCGTGTGAGCGCCAGCCGCTACGTACGAGCGCCCCGACCCCATCCCCATGAACCCTACACCCAACACGGCGATGCGGATGCTCCGCAGAGGCGACGTCGCGGGGTGGCAACGTCGCGGGGTGGGGGGCTTGGGGGTGGCCGACTTGGGGGGGCCAGGAGCAAATGGTTGGTATGGGGTTCGAATGGGAATGGGGTCGGGGACACATTGTGCGTGATCTATGGGGGGGCATGCAGTTTACTTCGCATGCCATATATGCGAGCTCGTAGTTGGGCGTGCTGCTTATGGGGATACAGCCATCGCCATGGGTGTGAAAACCATCATCGTTGCACATGCGTTCAGCAACATTTGCTTGCGACGCAACTGTGCATGATTCTCATTATGGTGACACTCGCATCTGCCACATCGTCGGCCGCACCATTGCCACTGCCATTACCACCGATACACACCGACTCGAACGTACATGCCATGTAAGAGACGCTAGCGTCAGCATCACAAATCACAGTATGCGTATGCAAACTATTTCGCCACAGCCGTTGTGTTGTTATGTGCGCGCGACGCCGTGAGTTATTGATGCGGGTGTTGGGCTAGCTTCGGTTAGGGCGAGATAATGTTTGGTATTTGTAATATCGTAGTTTGATGTCGAACGGCACAGTAGTGTAGAGCTTCGTAGGTTAAGGATTTCGGCTTTCGGGTGAGTACAGTACTGTAAGCTGTGTGTGGTCTGTATATGTGTAGAGTGCATCTAAGATGCACGAGGAACTATAAAGATCCGCGTCTCTCTCTCTCTCTCTCTCTCTCTCTCTCTCTCTCTCTCTCTCGACGCCGTTGTGGCCCATGTGTTCAGCCACGCCCGCGGCGCGCGGGCCGTGGGTTCACGGCGCGGGGCCCGCTCCTCCACAGGGTGCTCGCCCCCCCCGCCGCGCGGGGCCCCCGACGCCCGCCGCGGCCTCGCCCCCGCCCCGCCTGGCCTTGCAGATGAGCGGTGGTGGCGACGACGCCACCGAGGTGGCAATGTTGCTCGCAGCGGCGAGCGAGATCCAGCAGCGACGGGAGAAGGTGGCGGAGGAGAAGCCGTCGCGGCTGCAGCCGACGTCCAAGAAGCGGCCGACCGCGCCGCGGACGGCTCCGCCAGGGCACATCTTGGCGGCCGCCATGGCCTCCGCCGAGAAGAAGCGCAAGGCGATGTGCTGGTCGGCACAGACTCGCGTGCAGACGTGGCGCGGCTCGGTGGCGGACTCGCTGCTCGAGAAGCTCAACCTCGCGCCGCCCATGAACCCGACTATGAACTCGATGAAGGACCTTCTCGAGTTCGAGGTCGACGAGCCCGAGGGTGGTGGCGACGACGCCGCGGGCGGCGGCGACGCGGTCGACGAGGGCGACGGCGACTACGAGGGCGCCACGGCGGATGAGTGCGAAGGAGGCGACGCTGAGGGCGGTGGCTACGACGACCGCGCGGGCGAGAGCTACGCCGCCGATGGCGACGCCGAGGGCTACGGCTACTACAGCAGTGGCCGTAAAAGCCGCCACTACTACGACTACGACGACAGCAGCGAGGGCGTTGGCGGCAAAGACAGCTACTACAACAAGGACGGCAACGACGGCTGCAGCCGCGGCGGCAAAGACAGCTACTACAACAAGGACGGCTACTACTACGGCCACAATAAGGACGGCTACTACGGCGGCCACACCAAGAACGGCTACTACGGCAAGGACGGCTGGTGGGCCAAGGGCGGCTACTACGGCCGTGAGAAGGGCGACGGCTACTATGGCCACAAGGGCGACGGCTACTATGGCCACGAGAAGGGCGACGGCTACTATGGCCACAAGGGCGACGGCTACTATGGCCACGAGAAGGGCGACGGCTACTATGGCCACGAGACGGGCGACGGCTACTACAGCCACGTGAAGGGCGACGGCTACTACGGCCGCAAAGGCGACGGCTACAACGGCCAGGAGTGGCGTGGCCGCGACAAGGGCGACGGTTACTACGGCCACAAAGGCGACGGCTACAGCGGCCACGTGAAGGGCGACGGCTACTACAGCCACGAGAAGGGCGACGGCTACGACAGCCACGACAAGGGCGACGGCTACTACAGCCACAAGAAGGACGGCTACGGCGGCCACAAGAAGGACGGCTACGGCGGCCACGTGAAGGGCGACGGCAAGGACGGGGGCGGGGGCGACGGCCCCCGCCCCCGCGGGGGCAAGCACATCCGCCTCGCCAAAGCGCTGGCCGTGCGGGAGCACCTGCAGGGCTTGAGTGACCTGTCCGAGCAGGACCAGAAGTACGCGGCCTGGGGCCGCCGCACGCAGCCGCAGGTGTGGCTGAAGGCGGTCGCCGACTACGCTGCGGCGAGCGCAGCGGGCTCAAGCTCCGTGTGATCACGGGGCACACGTCGGCGACCACCGTGTCGTCGTCGTGGTCGTGGTCGTCGTCGTCGTCGTCGTCGTCGTCGTCGTCGTCGTCGTCGTCAGCGTCAGCGTCAGCGTTGTCGTCGTCGTCGTCGTCGCGTGGTCGGCGGGGTGTGCCCCGTCGGAAGGGGTCGAGGCTCCCACGGCGGCGACTCAGCACAGGAGTTGCCGCCGAAGCTGCGGGGGTGCACAGCAGCTGAGGGCTGCCACGAATGCGGACTAAGAATCGTCGCAGAGGGTACCGCTGTCAAACGACACGGGTGTCGTCTTTGAGAATCTCAAAGACGACAACGTGTCGTCTTTGAGAATCTCAAAAACGACGCGCGTGTCGTCTTTGAGAATTAAAAAGTACAAAAGCTCTATTAGATCTAATATTACCAACGTGTCGTCTTTGAGAATCTCAAAGACGACACGCGCGTCGCCTTTGAGAATCTCAAAGACGACAACGTGTCGCCTTTGAGAATCTCAAAGACGACGCGCGTGTCGTCTGACAGTGGTACCCTCTGCGACGCTTCTCGGTCCACCTTCAGAGGTGTTCATCGCATCGGTCGTGAGGCCTTTGGACGATCGCTGAGCGACGCGTCGCTCCCGCTCAGCGTGATCGCTCCGCTTCTCTGAGCACTTTTCGGAGGCTCACGATCGACGGCGAAACGATCGACCTCCCCCCTCCTCCCTCTCATCCCTTCCCCCTCCTATTCCTCCTCCTCCTCCTCATCCTTTGCATCCCCCCCCCCCCTCCTCCTCCTCCTCCTGCTTCCTCCTCATCCGCCTCCGCCTCCCCCAGTTCCATCCTCCTCCTCGCCCCCCTCAGCGTCCTGAGGTGTCCTGAGGTGCCCTGAGGTGTCCCGAGGTGTCCTGAGGTCTCCTGGGGTTGTCAGCTCAGAGATGCCCTGAGGTGTCCTGAGGCGCCCTGGCGTTGTCATCTCAGAGGTGTCCTGAGGTGTCCTGAGGTATCCTGAGGTGTCCTGAGGCGTTGCATTCGCCGTCGTCGTCGTCGGCGTCCGCCGTCGTCGTCGCCGTCGTCGTCGTCGCCGTCGTCGTCGTCGTCATCCCGCATCGTCGTCGTCGCCGCCGCAGTCGTCGTCGTCGTCCGCCGCCTTCGTCGCCGCCGACGTCGTCGCCGTCGCCGTTGTCGCCGTCGTCGTCGTCGCCGTCGTCGTCGTCGTCGTCCTGCATCGTGGTCGTCGCCGCCGCAGTCGTCGTCGTCGTCCGCCGCCTTCGTCGCCGCCGACGTCGTCGCCGTCGCCGCCGTCGCCGCCGCCGCCGTCGCCGCCGTCGTCGTCGCCGTCGCCGCCGCCGCCGCCGCCGTCGCCGTCGCCGCCGTCGCCGTCGCCGCCGTTGCCCTTATCATCCGCATCGGCTGCGCCGTCTCACCGCCGCCCATCATCCCCGCAATCGCGACCCTCATGGTCCTCGCGAAGGTTCGCGACGCGGTCCTGGCCCTCACGAATGTTCGCGATCGTGGCGACCTGGCTCGCGATAGTGGCGGCCTGGCTCTCGATCGTGGCCTTCTGAGCTTCGATCGTGGCGTCGTTGCTCTGAATCTGTTCATTCAGCCATTTGATGTAGTCATCGCGCTGCTTCAGGGCACGATCAACCACGGAGACGATCACACGGCGATGACCATCAGCCGACTCGAGCTGCTGGTTCATATCAGCAACCATGCGGTCCGCCGTATCCTCGACGGGGCCGCTCCGCCACGATCCACCACCAGCATAAGCCGAGGACGAGCCGTCACCAATTGACGCCAATTCGGGCGGGGAGGTCGACGGTGGGTGGGCTGGGCTGATAACCGTTCTGTACCAACATATACGGAGGGTGGCGAGGGGGATGAGGACGAGGATACCAATGATGACGAGGACGGGGGTGGTGGAGATCACGCTGCTCAGACAGCGATCGCACATCGTCGACGGATGCGATCATCGTCGCAGCGTTCTGGCACAGATCGCGCCCGTCTCTCTTCTCTATAGCCACAATGCCGCGCATGCATGAAGATATCAAAGCACTCCGAGCCCTGCATCGCCATGAGGATAGACTGTTTAGGAACCAGCAGCTTGACACCGCCATCAAGCACAAGGCCAACAGCCTCAAGAAGGCGAAGCAGATGGACCGCAAGGCGACCTTGTCGCCGCGCCGTGCGCTGTCGGGACATGCTTGCATATGCATGCAGAGATGATATTGTTGTTTGGTGCGGTGTATGTACACTAGAAGAGCGGTGTGATATGATAGTTCTGGGCTAGGTTGCGGGGTGTGTCTGATGTTGTCGGCGTGATCCCGCCTGGTTGTGCGTCTCTCGGCGGGCGTGGTGACGCCTATCGCCGCACCTATCCCCCCCCCCCCCCCCACCACCATCCCTCCGACATGCCCCGCCCGTTCGGTTTGAGATGATGCAGTGCTTCAAGGCGTGCGAGAAGGCCGAGAAAAAGGCCGAGGACGCCGAGTACGCTTGGCTGCAAGCGCGTGAGCACGCTGTGGACTTGCATGGGCAGCACGATCGGGCAAGGAAGCTGGTAATCGACACAGGGGGCTTGTACAGAGCACGGGGGCGCACGGCCTTAGGCTTCGGCGCGTGAGTGCGTGGATACGCAATTAGGACAGAGTGTGTAAACACCGTTTCCCAAGAGTTGCGCCTGTCGCGGGGAGGGCGGGCGCTTCGCGCCATGCGCTAAGAAAGCAATGCCTGGATCGAGCTCGTCGGGGCAGCGTTGCAACCATTGCAAATCTGGGGTCAATTGTTAGGGGGTGGGTGGGGGATGTGTGGCTTATCGGCTCAGTTGCAATAGGTTTTGCACAAGTTATCGGTTCAGTTGTGGAGGGGCAATGGGCAAGTCCCGCAAGACGATCGCGATGGATGCCCAGGCTCGCAAGGACTGGGAGGAGGACAAACATGTCAGGCTGACCAACGCTAACATCACCAAGGTAGCATGCAAGGCCGAGTTCTTGTGTGCATCGAAGAAGGTGGCCTCGTGTGTGAAAACACGTTAAGCACTCATTGCAATGACATTAGCCGCCGCACTAGCAATTGCAATTGCATTTGAATTTGGTGGCATTGAATGCCTGTGCCTTGTATATATGTGTTTTGTTTTAGCGCACGATTCCCAGGTTCTCGAGAAGTTCAAGAAGTTCGAGGCCGCCAAGAAGAAGATGGAGGAGGCCAAGAGCGAGTGGATGGAGTCGATCGGTGATCGCATCGATGCCCACGCTGAGTGGGAGAACGCGTGCGAGCAGCACGCGAGCATCAAATCAGAGCGCATGCCGCGCTGATGGGGCCGTGTCGGGCGAGGCTTCGCAAGTGCGATGATGTGTTCAGATTCGCAATGGTCCACGTCAAATGATCAGTGGTCACGCCAATCATGCCTTACATCTGATTAGCATGCCGAGCAAGGGGGTGGACCCATCCAAGTCAGTGTTTGTCAAGCTGCGCCCAGCCGTGGCGACGGCGATGGCTGACCCCCCCCCCGCCCCCCGAGAGGACTACCACCCCCCCGAGAGGACTACCGACCCTCGCGCTGTTGGTTTGTTCGACACCCCTGTTGACCTTTGCCTCATCGCCAAGCGTGCACGCGTCATCGTCGTGGGCTCCGTAACCAGTTTGGCTCAAACAGTTTTGCGAACTTGCATATCGCTTTCTGCTGCGTAGCAGCAATGACGTCGATGCGTGATGTGCTGGCCGAACTCAATCCTCTGATTGATTGGCATCATACCCAAGTCGGCTGCGGACTCGACGCAAAGACATGCGCCGACAACCAGATGCAGTCGCTGTTGTCGAGAGTGCGATCCTTCGGAACGATCAGCACTGACGACGCCACGCTCTTGGTGGGCACAATTCGGGACAATGCGCTCCCAGACTGGTCCCCTGATCAGATTGCAGAAATCTGCACGGCGGTCGGGCAGAAGACGGGTGTGCTGACCAGCGCCGCAGATAAAGAAGTGGCAGAAGGTAACTGCATTCTCGCGCTTCCTTTCGGCGTCTGAGGCGACCAAGTTAAAGAGCGGCGACATGTCGCAGAAGGCGATGATCGCCATGGTGTGCAAGAGGGCCCATGCGATCGGCATGTACACTCTGTCCGAGGGGAGCAAGGGTCAACTCGCAGCGGTGGTATCGTCCCAACTCACTGGCGTTGCCAACGACATGTGGTACGACATTCTGGTGCAGGTCAAGCTGAAGCTGGCTACCATGAAGGCACGAGACTGGAAACACAGAACTATATGGGAATACGATTCTCCAGACTCCCTCGAGAGCGAATCGTGGCACTATGCCGCGTACCCCGAGGGAGACCCGCCACGCGGGCAGGACTGGTACATCGACGAGCCCGACTTCGTGCGACTGAGCAGTCGCCTGATGAAGGGCGGCAAGCACGCGGCCAAGCAAGTGCGGGACGACCGCCCCGCCCCGCCGCCGCCGACCGCCCCGCCTCCCGCCATTTGCGACTTCGGCGCCTACCAATTCATGTACGGGACGATGAACGCGTACCATATGTACGCTCATCCAGGAATGGTGCCTCCGCCAGGGATGGTGCCTGGCCAATCGTCACACTCTTGGTCGCCTCCGCCAGGGATGATGCCGAAGCCCAAAGCGCCACCGCAAGATGCGCCCTCACCACAGGAGGCGCCCCCGCCTGCGGCCCCACCAGCCGCGGGAGGAATGCCCGCCCCGCTCGGCGACTTATCTGATGAGGAGGCAGCGCTTCGCAAGACAATGCGCAAGCGTAAGGAGGCCGTGGCCCTGAGTAAGCGTCCAGCAGCTGCTGGGGGCGATGCCGATGGCGTCGAGGGCGCCGACGACGATGGCGACGAACTCGCCGACGAGGAGGGGGGCCCGCCGAAGAAGGTCATGAAGGGCGCCCCGCCGAAGAAGGCCATGAAGGTGGTCATGCGGAGGCCCTCGGCGAAGCCGAGGCCCACGGCGAAGCCGAAGCCGCTGCCCAAGGCCCCGCTGGCGGGGGCCCCGAAGATCGAGTACCGCGCGGGGTATATATATTCACGCAGCCAGACAAGTCCCAGCACAGGGTTGTCCTGGGGCGGTCCGACAGGCGCATCCGCTGGGACACGGGCAGCACGCGCCAGGAGGCTTTCACCAAGGCGATGAAGTTCATAGACGAGCGCTCATAGCCGCTTGTCTGCTCTGCTCATCGCCGATCGCGACTTCTCGCGATTTGTTTCGCTGTGCTATAACGCTTGTGTGCATTGTTCATGTATGCCTGCATGGTGCAATGTAAAATGCAAGTCGTTGTTCCATCGTATGCGAGGGGCACCCGTCGCACAATCCTCTGTTGCGATTGCAGATATCGCATCCATGCTACCATCACTCAGTAGCAGTTTTGGCTCAAGCCATGTCGGCGGGGCCACCGAAGCGTCGCAAGACAGACGCCGAAGCACTGATTGAGTTACACAGAGGCCCATATGTATCTGAGCGGAGTCTTACATACATTCTCAAGTACGTACGAGATAATGGCATACCAGGTAACATTTCGCTCTATGCGCAGTACAGCGCAAGGCAGAAATTAATCGGTGCCGAATCGAACCAGTACGGTGACGTGCTTGTCGGCATTGATATGCCATTGAACAGCGGTAAGAGCTTCAAGAACTGGGCGTGCGCCCCTGGCCCGTACTTGTACTCGACGGCGAAACGGAGTAAGGGGTTCAGAGATCTGTTGCGCCGCCAGCTCGCCAAGCACCCGTGCTCCCTAGCATCCCCATGGCGCATCTGCTTATATTTCGACGGCATCTCACCGCGTGACCCGTTGGCCAAGGGCAAAGACCACCGAGGGGTGGATGCTGTATACTGGTCGTTTCTAGAGTTCGATGAGTTTTTGCAGGACGAAGACGCATGGCTCGTGCTCAGCACCGCTCGGGTTTCCAAAGTGAGGGACATGCCTGGAGGGATCGGGCAGTCGGTTGCAATGACGTGCAACGAGCTCATGTTCAATACGCCTGGCGGGGTGAACTTTCGTACGACTGGAGTTATCTTGGACGTGTCAGAAGCAGGGGATGCCACAAGGCACGCGACTATAATCGCGAGGTTGGGCTGCACTGTGGGCGACGAAGAAGCCCTCCGTGAATTCCACATGAACAAAGGGCACGCGGGCACCAAACCGTGTGACATCTGCAGGAACGTGCTCAACCAGAAGTTCGACTATGCGTCGCACGACACGTCTGGTACATTTATATCGGACGCATGCCCCGACAGAAGCAAACGCGTCGTCAACACAGACGCGCAGATCGTTGCTATCTTGGAAAGGCTACGCCCCGACTGGGAGAGGTACGACCGCGGTGAGATTAGCGACAACAAGTGGAAGGAGATCACGCAGCTAAAGGGTTGGAACTTTCATCCGACGCACGTTGCCTTGGACGCCAACCTCGCCTACGGTGTCATGTCGCTCCTCTGCTTCGATTGGATGCACATCTATAGCGTCAATGGCATCGTAGCTAAAGAAGTGAAAGCTTTCACTGAGAACAAGGCGGTTTGCAAACTCTGCAGCGCCGAAGATCTCAACGACTATCTTTCAAACTGAACATGGCCCCACAAGTTTCATGCCGCCAATGCCGCGTTCGCACAGGGCGAACTACAAGCAAACGCATCGCAAGAGCTGACTATGATTCCCGTGCTGGCGCACTTCATCAGGCAAGTCATTGCCAAGCTGCCTGATGCAGGCACCATCTCGGGTCATATTGCAAGTTTACTTGCGCTGTGCGATGCCGTTGATATGGTTATTCTCTCGTCCAAGGGCCTCGCGACTGCACGTGAGCTGGATGTCGCCGTGATGAAGCATTTGGAGCTACACGCGCGCACATACGGGACTAAATATTGGGTTTACAAACACCATATGGCAACTCATCTTGCCAACATGTACTTCAAATTCGGACCCTTGAACTGCTTCGTCCACGAGCGGAAGCACAAAGTTTGCAAGAAGTTTGCAAAGGACCATCTGTGCATGAGGACCCCCGAGAAGTCATTGATGATGCAGCTCACGGCGCAGCACAGTTACGACATGGAGCACTTCAGCATCTCAACGACGCTGGTCGACCCCGCAGCCGCCACCAAGAAGCTCATGGGCGTCTTGAAGGAGTTGCGTCCGCAAACGCAATCGGCATCATCGAGCCTCACGGCGTGGACCAAGCACGGGCCGATCCATAGAGGAGACATATGCTTGCTGGGACGTGCTGCAGGACATGCAGCCGTGCAGGTCTGGTTCCATGTAGATTGTGACACAGGGACTGCGCCCTCAGGGCCTCTATGCTTACTCTTGGAATTGCAGACTCGGCACGTGCACAGCGCAGATTACTATTCTAGGTACTCCACAGACGAAGATAATAATCCCGTGCTCATTCCTTTGGACTCGCTGAGGCACCCTGTGATTAACAGGCGTCTCGGCGATGCAATCACTTGCATTTGGCCAGTTGAGTATCGCAAATTGGAATGCTGACGCGTTTGCGATGTAGAAGTATACATCTTCACACCAATGAGTACATCTTCAAAACATCCCGCAAGAAACACAACATCGAAATTGAAACAACATTGAACGCCCCCAAATCAAGTATATGTTAGCCGAACAACTATCATGTTATCCGAAATAAATCAACATGCTAACTTTTATAACTGAGTTATAACTAAGTTATAACTCCGCCTAACAGTTACTAACTTCAAATGCCTTCAGGAGGGCTAACTCGGGTTCCTTTTTTCGGGAATCCAGACCCGAGTTACCCCGGACCCGAGTTACCCCGGATAGCTCGGGCGCCCAAAAGGGCCCGACGCACGCCACTCGCTGCCAGGCGCGGTGGCGGACCTCCCGGTCCTGCCGGCCAGCGGGCCGGGCGCCGCCGGGGGCCGCGGCGTGCGCCTCGCCGTGCTTGCCGGCAGCCTCGCCGCGGTGGCCGGCCTCGTGGGGCTGGCCGCGCCGCCCGCCGTGGGCCGGGCCCGCGCGTCGTCGCAGTTCCTCGGCCGCGTGGGGCTGTCAGGGGCAACGTCGGTCAGAGCTTAGTGGGCCCTGGAAACGACAGGGCCGTTTTGTTACCGGTTCCGGATTGCCGTTTTTGTTGCCGGTTCCGACGCCCTTTTTTTTGACCGGTTCCGTCGCAGTTTTTTGACCGGTTATGGCTCCGGTTCCAATCCTGGAGCTGTTTTTTTTCCGTTTCCGGTCGCCGTTTTTTTTGCCGTTTCCATTTTCAAGGGGCATTTTTTTTGGAAACGGTGAAAAAAGAGCCCTGCCGTTTCCAGGGCCCACAAAGTGTCAGAGGAGGGGAGAGTACCCCCCTTGATAGGCAGTGGCGAGGAGCCCAGGCTTGCCTGTAGGCCCAGGGATCGGGGGTGGACAGAACCCCCAACAGTGACACGTCGATTAGTGAATTGTCCGTTTTCGGCTCTCGAGAGGGCGCCGTGGCCGTTATTTTCCAGATTTGCGCCCGCCAGGTTTGGGCCTCAGGTCGTTTTCACTAAACCACGTTTTACTAAAGGGGGGTCTGTCCATCCCCGAAGGGAAGTATATTCTGAGACTAGCTTTTGTGGTTTGCGCGATCTGTTGTCAGAACAGTTCTGGCTGAGACCGTCGAATGTTCACACATCGGGTGAATGTTCGAAGAACAAGTTGTTTTTGACGAACTTCTCCGTTCCAGGAAAATCTCCTTGTACGCGTATAGGAATGCTGGGACTGTCGGTCTCTGCTCAACATACCGCTACCCTTCGCCCGTTTCCCGCTTTTGCGGCCTCCTGAGAGGCTCTCCTCACCACTACTGGGTTCGCCTCGAAATTCTGGTCAGGACGCACCCTGGGAGAGGTTTTGGGAGTAGCGATATCGGTATCTTTTGGTTCCCCCAACAGAGGGGACTGACTCATCGACCCCTAATCGCTCACTGATCGCCAACAAGGGCCCGATAGCCCCAACCTGCCCAGGAGCGTGCGGATTCACTCTCGGTGGCCTCTCGCCGATCTATCGGCGATGTATCTCGAAGAAGAAACAAAACGCCATAACCATAAACTTTTGACGCTCCTCGCGAATTTCTTGGATCCGCGCTGGGCCCCCTTGACGCAGATCCAAGACATCCGCGCAGAGCGCAAAAAGTGTATGTTTGCGCCGTGTTTCATTCTTCTAAATTTAGCGCCGACTCGAGGATGTGTCCCCCTCGTTGCCAGCCCCCCCCACTGGCGTTGCCCCTCAGGCTGTGGGACGCCAGCGGCGCGCCCTGCGCGAACGGCACCGCCAGGCGGGAACGGACAAACGGAAAACGGAGACCCATTGCGGGGACGTTCGCTCGTAAGCTGCCCGCGTAAGGTCGCACGTGTCCAGGCCCCCCAGATTGGGGTCAGAGTAGATGGGGTCGGAGGATCGCGCCGCATCGCCGATGCATCGACGATGCGGCTCGATGCGGAGACCGATGTTCTCCACGCCGACGTCGGCATCGCCGATGTCGACGCCGCATCGCCGATGCATCGCCGATGCGGCGCGATCCTCCGACTCCATCTACTCGGACCCCATTTTCGAGGAGGCCTCTGGCGTGGGCGGCCCTCGATTCCAGTGTATACTGTGCCGCGCTGGCGGCCCGCGTAAGCTGCAGCGCACAGGTCCCTGTGCCAGCTCGCGTAAGGCCCGGTTTTTTTTTCGTCGCCCAGGTGTCGGGGGCGGTAAAGAGGGGGGTGATGACTAGGGGGGGTGGATATCATGGCGGGGGCCATGATATTTCCCCAGATTTCTCGGCGCCTCTTCTTATTTCATGACGTCCCTGGCCCCCCCGCTGGGCCGCGCACATGCCGCTGGTCATGATTTGCACACCCCCCTCTTGGACACCCCCCTCTTGGCCGCTCCCGAAGGTGGATGTGGGCCGACGCTGGCGTCAGAGTGCCGGGGGTCGGCGCCAAGGTCATGCACAGATCGGGTGCTGCCAGGAGTGGCTCTGGCCCCAAGGGTCAGCCCGGCTTTCCCAGCGGGGCGCATACGGCATACGGTTCCTCAGATGTCCGATCATGTGCCCCTTGTCGAACGCAGCGACCCAGATTTCGCGCCGAAGACTGACGGAAACTGCCAAAAACCACCGAAGGCCGCCGACGAACGTCAGAAGACCGCCGAAGAACGCCAGAAGACTGCCGAAGGCCGATGGGTAACAGGGCGTCGATGGTCGAAGGCGTGGAGCTGCCAGAGCACCTCTCACGAGGCCCAGGGGGCTACAGAGCCCCAGAAGTGGCTCGAGAAGCTGGGAGTACAGTCGGGGCCCTGAAGAAGGAATCCTTTTCGTTCCCGAGGGGCTCCGTGTTCCTTAGATGTTTTGCAGTGGTCCTCGGGTTTTCCTAAGGTTTTCCATGGACAATCGAAGTTCAACTTACTGGAGAAAGGGGCCCCGTTCCTTATTTAGGGTTCCTTAGGCCAACGCCCCGACTGTACCTTGGGCCAGGACCACTTGTAGCAGCACCCGAGCAGAGCGGCCGAGTGGAACCCCCTTCGCTGGAGCCCCGCGCTGCCGGTCCCCGCGGTGGCGGAGCAGCTGCAGGCCAGCTCCAGCCCGGCCCGGCCGGTGGAGGTCGACTTCGAGAGCTGCGGCTCGCGGTTCCGGCAGGTCTTCGTCGGGCCGGGCGAAAGGGGGGGATTGGGAAAGGTGGGGTTACGAAATCTGCTGCATGCAGCTGGTTTCGGCCGCACCGAGGGGCCCATTCCTCGATACATAGCCGCCTCCGGCGCCGGGAGGCGCCGGGAGAATCAGCTACGTGAGCTGATTCTCAAACCCCCCCTTCGCTATCCCCCCCTTTCGCCCGACCCGACAGGCCTTCGCCAGCGTGGGCGACGCGCTCCGTCGCCTCGACCACTTCGCCGACAGTCGGGCGGTGCGGCGCGACATCACGCTGTGCGCGAACAGGACCTGCAGGTGGATGTGGGGCGACGCCGGCCTCGTGCCCGCCGTGGAGAGGTGGAATCCCTGGCGGTGGAGCTCTCAGAAGCCAGTCGGTGACACTGTGGACGAGCTGAAGGGCTTCTTCGAGACGGATCGTCCAGTGCAGATGGACATATCCGGTTGCGGCGTAGAGGCTTCCTTGGAGTTCCGCAACGCCACGGAGGCATTGCACAGTCTGGACGCCAAGGCGGCCGCTGGGAGTGTTCCCTTCGAGTTCGACATCAACGCGTCCAAGCAGTTGGCGATCGTGTCGTCGCTGGCATACCACACGAAGCCTGCATGCCTGGAGGAGATCTCGAAGTGGACGTGCGAGTCTTGCAACCGGTCGGGCCTGGATGTCGTGCCGCGGAGCGTGCAGGTGTTTTCCACCAAGCACTCGGCTTTCCGCGGGTTGACGGCCAAGCTGCCAGCTGCGGACACAGCCCAGGCTCGCGGAGACGTTCCGTCCACCGAGTGCCTGGTCTCCTTCCGCGGGTCGACCTATGCCGGCAGCCTGCACGGCAACGTGGCGCAGCTGCACACTGATCTCGATGTGGCCCAGGTCGAGGTCCCCGTCGAGTGGGGCTGCAGGAGCTGCTATGTCCACAAGGGGTTCCTGAACGCCTGGCAGGAGCTAGAGCAGGAGGTGTTGAGCGCCTTGAGGGGCAGCGGCTGCGAGGGCAGCGGTTTGGTTCTGACGGGGCACTCACTAGGAGGGGCTCTCGCCACACTGGCGGCGTGGCCATTGTCGAGGCTTCACGGCTTCCACCTGAGCAGGATCTACACGTTCGAGTCACCACGCGTCGGCGGCACAGCGTTTGCCTCTGCCTGGAATGACGCCATAGCGAAGGAGGTGCCGGCATTCCGTGTGACCCACGGCGGCGACCCCATCACGCGCATGCCATGTTTCTTCGGAGCTTTCAGGCACGTCCTGCACGAGGTGCGCCACGAGGAGGACGGCGGGTATCCGATCCGCTTCGCGCAGTGTCTCCGCGCGACCCTGGGGCTCTTGGTGTTTGAGGCAGTCGTGCGGATCGGAGGAGTGGGCAACGACTTCGGCTAATACGTCCTTCGCCAGTCCTTGGCCGCGCTTGCTGCTCAGCTAAGCTGCCTCCTTTTCCTCCTCCTCCTCCTCCTCCTCCTCCCTGCTCTTGCTACTTCTCAACCCTGGTGATTCTATGCTCTGCTGTTGTCCCTCCTCATTCCCCTTCCGACTATGTGTGCGCAATGTTGCCCTTCAACCCGCTGTGATTCGTTGGAGTTCCCTTCATGCGTCTCTCATCACGATATCGTGCGTCATGATCTATTCGTGCCGTGCCCCTCAGACTTTCTGGATCCCTTAATTCTGTCTTGGGGCCGAACTCTGGGAGACATCGGACGTCTAGAGGCTTTCTTTGGCGAAGGATGCCCTAAACGCACAAAGCCTAGGTCATTGAGCATCGATGCGGGAGTCTTGTAGAACACTGGCCGTCGCGCTCTGAAAAGGACACCTTGCTTTTCACATCATGTTGTTGCCACAGGTGTTTGCGTACGGCGCGGGAGCTCACGAGGTCGAGAGAGTCTGGGCGTGGCCCAAGAGCCCAGAATCAGCGGCTGGTCCCTGGACTCTGCGGATGGGGTGGGAGACAGAAGCGGGGCCAGAGGGAGGGAGGGAGGCGAAGCTTGGGAATTCTTGCCAACCCTACCGATGCAGGTTCAATCGACGATGGGGTATCAGACCCGTCCGCAGGGGCTCACGTGGCTGCAGACATCCTTCAAGTTCTGAGCCGCTGCCGATTACGCCGCCGCCCTCCTCGAGTGCATAGGGGGGAGTGCATAAGGGGGGAGCTCGTCGGCGAGTGTCGTGCGTAAATTCGGGCGACAAGATGTATGCCGCATCCGCTGCCCCAGGCCTGGCCCACTCCCAGGCCACGCCAGGAGTGCCTATCATGCGCCGCTCTCCTGGGCCCAGGATGGGCCGGGCCTGGGAGGGGAGGAGGCCGAACAGACCTCGTGGCCCTAGCAGTGCTCGTGGCGCAGCGGGAGGGGGCGCTGGGGCAGCCGGAGGCGAGGGCAGAGGCCGCACGCCTCCGCATCGCCTGGCGCACCGCCCGGGCCGGCGGCCACCGTGGACCCCTACGCGGAGGCGCCCTGCGAGCAGTCCAGCCTCACCGACGCCGTGGCTGCTCTTCCCCGGGTGATGGAGCGCAGAGGGGGAAAAGGTACCCCATGTACCGCTGCCCTTCCCTCGTGTTCGCCTCTTTGGGCCACCTGGGGGGCCCTCGTCGCCACTGCTGGATTCGCCTTGAAATTCTGGTCGGAACGCACCCGGGGAGAGTCGGGCCGGACGAAAAGGGGGGATTGGGAAAGGGGGGGTTACGAAATTTGCTGCATGCAGCTGGTTTCGGCCCCACCGAGGGGCCCATTCCTCGATGCATAGCCGCCTCCGGCGCCGGGAGGCGCCGGGAAAATCAGCTACGTGAGCTGATTCTCAAACCCCCCCTTCGCTATCCCCCCCTTTCGCCCGACCCGAGAGAGGTCCAGGGAGCAGCGGTGGCGCTGCCTCTTGGTTTCCCCAGGAGCTGCACTGCAGGCCGTCCTACCCGACGGGCCTCGCCTCCCGCCGCGCTCCCCCCACCCCAGGCGGAGCCGTCTCATAGGAGGAGGCGCGGGAAGGAGGAGGAGCGGGGAGGAGGAGGAGGAGGACGAGGAGGAGGAGGACGAGGAGGAGGAGGAGGAGGAAGAGGAGGAGGAGGAAGAGGAGGAGGATGCCCCATGCTGGGGCCACCTGGGCGCTCTGTTGAGCTCTCCGGGAGACTTTCGCGAGAGTCTTGGGGTCACCACCCACCAAATCACCCCAACCCAGCCCGAAGGCTCAGATTTACCCTCGATTTCTAGTGGGGGGGGGGTGGGAAACATAGAAAAAACACGCGTGGAACCCTCACCCCCCCAACCCGAAATTCGGGTCTTCGGGTTGGGTTGGGGTGGTCTGGTAGGTAGTCATGGGGGCGCTCGCCTCGAGCTCCAGAGACCACCTCCTTGCCGGCGGGTCTGCCCCACGTGCGGGGCGGGCTCGGCTCCCCCCCAGGCGGAGCCACGTCGGGGCTGCAGCCCAACCGCATCGTGAGGAGGGGCAGCTTTGAAACGGGGCCCCTGCATGCCTGCCTCTCGGCCCAACATGGTTATGGGCCGTGGGCTCCCAACTTCGTCTTCGATAGGGCCTTGGATCCTTACCATCAATCCCTCTGGTCCTGTCGCATTGTATCCTGGGACCACCTCTCGTCTACGTTCGGCCCCCTGGGGGCCTCGAACAAGAAACACTGCGCACACACACACATTTCTATGTATATGTATATGTATATGTATATGTATATATATACATATATATTTATATATAATTAGATAAAAGATAAACATATACATGTACCAGAGTGAGGGGGCCGAACGGTCGATCATTGTCCCTGGGTGCGTGGCTGAAGTGAGAATCCGTGGTGAGGATGATTATGCTTGTCGTGTTGTTGCTGCTGCTGCTGTTGTTATTATTGAACTTTCATTTTTGAAGAAAAATTATTGTTGATCCCCCCCCGCCGGTGCACACTCTTTTTTCCCAGTCAAAATGCGCCCCTCGACGCTCGCACCCTGTTTTTTGACAAGGAAAATCTTGATCCTCAGACTGCGTTGTTGCCCCCCCGGATTACAACAACCACAGCTCCCGCTTGAGATTTCTTCACAATTTACTCATGACCCCCGCTCCAGCCTCAGACTTCCTCACAATTTACTCAGGATCGGCGCTCCCGTTTGAGACTTCCTCACAATTTACTCAGGACCCCCGCTCCCGCCTGTGACTTCCGCACAATTTACTCAAGGAACGGCGCCTCGCTGGCCAAATCATGCCGACGAACACCAGAACCACCAGCCGCTGCCCGTCTTTGTCACACGCGCTAACCGTCATTATCGCACCATCGCTGTATCTGAGGACTTCCCCACACGTGTTGATCCAGCACTGTAGCTGATGATAGCGGGCTTCGGCGTCGCCATCGGGTTCCAACCTTGCCTTGAACATCCCGCTGGGCAGCGCCATAACCCATTGGGACAACCGGCCTGCCGCGCACGCGCCGGTACCACCGCGTTCGGCTTGGGCATCGTCTCCAACGTGCCCCCGAACATTGCCAGAGCTCTCTCCCCAACGTCGCCGGGGACGGCGGGCCCCAGTTCACCTCCCACGTCTCCTTGAGCGTTGCCTTCCACATCACGCTGAGCAGCATCGCCAATGGCGCTGTAGTAATGGCGCTTTGTTATTGTATATAGCTGATCACATTCCCGCACGCGCGAATCCCAGCAATGTGATTGATGACATCGGGCTCCGACTTCACCGCCCGCGGGGCCGCTGGGCAAAAACACTGTCCACTGTCGTACCTCTCGTTCCTGCACGCAGTGACCCCAGCGTTATGGATAACGAAAAGGGGTCTCAGTGTGGATTGCCGCTGATATCTGCTTGCGACAAGCGAAATGGGGTCTCACCGACAAGTGCCAGAGCTCGCTGCCTCTGATGCGGGTTCGCCTCCCGCGCTTCTCCAATTACGCGTGGCCGGGGAGAAATATAACCCCCCAAGAAGGGTACGATCGAAGACGAAGAGGGCGTGTATCCTGGGTTTGGGATATGCATAAGGAATGACGCGCGGGCAGATAGGGGCGATTAGTCTTAGAATGATTGTTGTTGCTGTTGTCGTTGTTGGAATAAACGGGGCGCGGGGCGCCGCGTTCCCCCCCCCCCCCCCCTCCCGCAACCAGCGGCCAGCAGCAATCCCTTAGGGGACCCCGCCGAAGCTTCATTTCGGTGGACCCCCCACGGCATTGTTGATTTGGCTCCATAGGGCGCTCCACCGGAGCTTCATTTTGGCGCACCCCTCTCAAGGATCGCGGCCCTGGCTTCGCAGGGAACCCCACCGAAGCTTCATTTCGGCACATCCCTTTCGAGGATCGTGGCCGTGGCCCCACAGGGAGCTGGACCGACGCTGAACTCCTCGCGACCCTTTCGAGGATCGTAGCCTTGGCCCAACAAGGATCTCGTCCCAAACTTCATTTCGGCGCACCCCTCTCGAGGATCGTGGCCTTGGCCCCACAGGGAGCTCCACCGAAACTTCATTTCGGTACACCCCTCTCGAGGATCCTGGCCCTGGCCCCACAGGGTGCTTATCCGAAACTGCATTTCGGAACGCCTCTTCCGAGGATCGCGGCCCTGGTCCGACATGTAAATCCACCGGAACTCCATTTCGGCACACCCCTCTCGGGGATCGTGGCCCTGGCGCCACAGGGAGCTCTTCCGAAACTTCATTTTAGCACGCATCTATAGAGGATCGTGGCCTTGGCCCACAGGGAGTTTATCCGAAACTACATTTCGGAACACACCTCTCTCGAGGATCGTGGCCGCTTCACCGAAGCTTCATTTCGGTACACCCCTCTCGAAGATCGTGGCCTTGTCCCCACACGAAATTCCACCGAAACTTCATGTCGGCAAACCCCTCTCGAGGATCGTGGCCTTGGCCCCACAAGGATGTAAAACGAAATTTCATGTCGGCACACCCCTGTCAGGGATGTCGGCCCTGGCCCCACAAGGAGTTCCGCCGAAGTTTCATTTCGGCACACCCCTATCGAAGATCGCGGCCATGGCTCTACAGGGAACTCCGCCGAAACTCTATTTCGGTACACCCCTCTCGAGGATCGTGGCCCTGGCCCCACAGGGAGCTTATCCGAAACTACATTTCGGAACACACCTCTCTCGAGGATCGTTGCCCTGGCCCCACATGGAGCTCCACCGAAACTTCACTTCGGTACATTCCTCTCGAGGATCGTGGCCCTGGTCCCACAGGGAGTTCCAGTGAAGCTTCATTTCGGCACACCCCTCTCGAGGATAGTGGCCCTGGCCCCACAAGGAACTCCCACCGAAACTTCATTTCGGCACGCCCCTCTCGAGGATTGTGGCCGTGGCCCCACAGGGAGCTCCATCGAAGCTTCATTCCGGCGGACACCTTTCGAGGATCGTGGCCCTGGCCCACAGGGAGCTCCAGCGAAACAACATTTCGGCACACCCCTCTTCAGGATCGTGGCACTGGCACCACAGGGGGTTAATCCGAAGCTTCATTTCGGCACATCCCTCTCGAGGATCGTGGCCCTGGCCCCACAAGAAACTCCCACCGAAGCTTCATTTCGGCACGCCCCTCTCGAGGATCCTGGCCGTGGCCCCACAGGGAGCTCCACCGAAGCTTCATTCCGGCGGACACCTTTCGAGGATCGTGGCCTTGGCCCCACAGGGAGCCCCACTGAAACTTAATTTCTGCGCACACCTCTCGAGGATCGTGGCCTTGGCCCCACAAGGAACGCCACCGAATTATTATTTCGCCACACCCATTTTGAGGATCGTGCCCTTGGCCACACAGGGAGCTCCCTGGCCCAGCAGGGAGCTCCACCGAAGCTTCATTTCGGTACACCCCTCTCGAGGATCGTGGCCCTGGCCCTACAGGGAGCTCCACCAAAGTTTGATTTCGGCACACCCGTCTCGAGGATCGTGGCCCTGGCCCCACAAGGAACGCCACCCAAACTTTATTTTGGTACACCCCTCTCGAGGATCGTGGCCGTGGCCCAACAGGGGGCTCCAGCGAAACAACATTTCGGCACACCCCTCTTGAGGATCGTGGCCCTGGCGCCACAAGGAGCATATCCGAAGCTTCATTTCGGCACACCCGTCTCGAGGATCGTGGCCCTGGCCCCACAGGGAGCTTATCCGAAGCTACATTTCGGAACACACCTCTCTCGAGGATCGTTGCCCTGGCCCCACATGGAGCTCCACCGAAGCTTCACTTCGGTACATTCCTCTCGAGGATCGTGGCCCTGGTCCCATAGGGAGTTCCACTGAAGCTTCATTTCGGCACACCCCTCTCGAGGATTTTGGCCCTGGCCCCACAGGGTGCTGGGCCGACGCTTCATTTCAGCACACCCCTCTCGATGATCTTGGGCTTGGCCCCACAGGGCCACAGGGAGCTCCGCCGAAGCCGAAGCTTCATTTCGGCACACCCCTCTCAACGACGACGGCTCGTAGACAACCCACAGCCCAACGGCTGCACACAGCTTGAAGACGGCCGAAGCACGGCGAGATTCGGTGAGAACTTGGTTAGGGTGGATAGGCCCCCCCTCTGGGCCTCCTCCGCCAGGAGGAGGAGGAGGCGGAGGAGGAGGAGGAGGAGGAGGAGGAGGAGGAGGAGGAGGACTTCCCCAAACGAAAAATTGCTAGATTGTAGTAGAGCTGGATCCACCACTAATAGGATTGTAGTAGAGCTTGATCAACCACTAATAGGATTGTAGTAGAGGTGGACCCACCACTAATTGGACTGTAGCAGAGGTGGATCCACCACAAATAGGAATGTAGTAAAAGTGGACCCACCACTGATAGGATCGTAGTAGAGGTGGATTCACCACAAATAGGATTGTAGTAGAGGTGGGTCCAGCAGCATTTGGATTGTAGTAGAGGTGAATCCAGCACTAATAGGATTGTAGTAGGGGTGGACCGACCACTAACAGGAATGTAGTAGAGGTGGACCCACCACTAATAGGATTGTAGTAGAACTGGATCCACTAGTAATAGGATTGTAATAGAGCTGGATCCACCTAAGGATCCGAGAGGACTCCGTAAATTCCGGAGCTTCGCTGGTGCAGACACGGCAAAATGGCATGGAGGTTGAGTCCACACCCTTAAGCGAGCGAATTCGCCAGCGGAGCAGGGAACGGAGTCCCAGGTTGTTGCTTGCTGGTTGCTGGTTGCTGGTTGCTGGGGGGGGGGTCCGAACCGGCCAATGGGGCACAGACGCGCGGTTCCACCTTAGGGAAGAACGCGGGGAACGACGTTTGGGACCATGGGGCACTCACGCGCGGTTGTTCCTTGTTGTTGTTGTTGTTGTTGTTGTTGTTGTTGTTGTTGTTGTTGTTGATGAGGACGTGTTGCTACTGCCCCGGGAAGAGTTGCGCGGGGGGGGGGGGGGGGCGCAACGCAACCGCGCAACGCTCGAGCGCGAACGCGGTTGCGTGCGGACCCCCCCTCCCTCGCAACGCCCGCAGGTGGTTGCACGCGTTGCGCCCCCCCCCTTGCGCGTCCTGCCGAAGGCCCCAAGAGGCATCAGGGGGCACCAGTGGCTGCGCTCGGCGGTTCTTTTCACACCTCGCCGGTTATGTCGGCCCGGCGCCTCGCCGGGGCAGGCGGATTTCCCACCTCCCCACGGGCCGCTTTGCTCTGCTCTAGATTCCCACCTGCATTGCACAACGTGCGTTGCCAAATCGATTGTAGATTGCGCCACGTGTATCGCACCACGCATATGGCACCACATAGGATTCACGCCATCGGTTGCACAACATGTATTGCACAGCGCCGATTGCATCACATTGTTTGCTTCGCATATATTGCACCAAACACATCGCAACACACAGAATGCGCACCATAGATGCCACGCTATATGTTGTACATCGCAGGTAGTCCATTCCAAACATGAATTTGGACCCCCCCCGGCTCATCGGTCCACCCGGGGATCGTGCCCCCCCTCCCGCTGGGGGGGGGGGGGGGCACGATCCTTGTTAAAGAACACTATGCGGGCCACTCGCGCGCGTTGGCCGCGCGCGCATGTCGAAATCCTTCCAGCACCTTCGTCACCGATGCGTGGACACCATCATCGTCATCTGCGTGACCAGCATTGGCGCCGTCGTTGGCTTTGCAGTCGTTATCGTCCCCGCCGTCACCAGCATAGCTACTATCATCATCGTGTATGCCAGTGTCGACGTCGCCATGGTACCGCGCTCGCCCGAGTCACCGATTCGCATTCAAGGGCCCGCTCATCACCGCGGACCGCGAGACGCGCCGGGAAGTTCCCAGCGGTCAGCGCCACCGAGTTTGCGTTTGCCACGTCAGACTAGCTGGCCGCTGTTCGCGCGAGCCTGCGCGCAATAGCGTGGCTGCAGCGATGCGCGAGCCAGCGCCAAGCTGTCATCGCAATCGCCGCCGCAAGAAATTTCGCAGCGCGAGCACTGGAGATGAAAATTTCATGTTCGGCGGGATTCAAGTGCACCGCGCGTATTGCTCCACATACACTGCACACCATATATCGCACCCCACAGGTCACACCACCGTTATTGCACAAAGTAGGTGGTTGCACAAAGTAGAGTGCACCACATAGATGGCACCACTTGGGTTGCACCTCGTAGATTGCACAACACATTTTGCTAGACACGCGCTGTTTGAAGTCCGTGGGGATTTCGTGAACCAGCGTTGGACCCCAGTGGCGGCGTCGCAGTCGCCGCCGTTGCCGAGTTCCGCGCGCAGGGGATGTGGGCCGTGCGCCAACTCAAGAGACCCGTGTGGACCTTCAAAAGTTCATGCCCATCCCGACCTCTTGCTGCTCTGGAGATTCTTGGGGGCGTCCTCGTGTAGCTGTGGAGGCCACGTCGGGGCGGGCGGATTTTCCCCACATGTGCGGCAGTTTCGGTTTCGACTGCTGACCGACCGATGT
>CAUYUJ010020059.1:557296-642296 GCA_963575745.1 Prorocentrum cordatum | reverse complement strand
TCTGGGGACTCGCTGGGGAGCCCCCCCTGTCGCGCAAGCAGCTAACAAAACCGTGATCTCGATATCTCCAGTTTGCCTTTCTGGGGACTCGCTGGGGAGCCCCCCCTGTCGCGCAAGCAGCTAACAAAACCGTGATCTCGATATCTCCAGTTTGCCTTTCTGGGGACTCGCCGGGGAGCCCCCCCCCTTTCGCGCAAGCAAGCGTGCTAGAATCTAGTCCAAAGCAAAACCAAGGTGGTCCAGGGGACGGAGCGGAGAACAGAACTCGTCAGGTCGCGGGTTCCGTCCCATCGCCACAGCGCTCGCCAGGTGGTGGTGAAGCTTGCGCTCGACGAGGACGAGCAGGCATCCCCTCGCGTCTCCCTCGCTGGCTGCTCTCCGCCGGAAGGTTGATTATCGGGGGCGTGTCTGCGGGAGGGAGAGGGGCGGACTGCAGGACGACTTCCTTGGACTGCAGCTACCGCTGTCCCTCTCAGGCAGGCCTAGGATGAGGACACATCGCCCCATTGCGTTCTGGAGCGCTTTCAGGGCGTTCTGCAGCGCTCTGAAGCGGCTGCGGCGCCCGTCATGATCCTCCAGACCCACCAGCGCTCAGACATTGCGTTTTTCCATCCTCGGAATTCGTCTTCTCGACTTACTCTTCAGGCCGCTACCCACGAGCCAAACTATGGTGCCAGCCCATGCCAAGAAACACCTTGCTTGCCTCCAGGGTGCCATGGGTTTCTTGGGTTTCGATGGTTCTGCTATGTAGGACGTGACGTTCCCATGCCAAGAGTCAATGTGCGCCCTGGGGTTCCAGGGTTATGTTTCTTGTGGAGAGGTCTCTGGTGGTCGAGCTCCTTCTGGGACCAGACCGTTCAGCGGGCATCCACGACAGACCGGCGGCCGAAGTCGGCGCCCCTCCCTCTGACGATCTGCGTGTGCGCGCAAGCAAGCAAGCAAGCTGCCCGCGGTGGTGCCGCCGCCCGCCGGCCGGCCGAGCGAGAAGCTCGAGCTCGCGCCTGCCTGCGCGCTGCGCGCTGTCTGCGCCGCGCTTGCGCAGCCCTCGCCGGCCCCGCTTGTGCCGCTCGCTCGTGGAGTGTGCTTTCGGCGGGGTGCTGCCCCCTGGTCTGCGCCGCCCTGCGTCCCCTGCTGCCTCCCCTCGGCCCTGTCCCGACAACCCCCTCGCCCCTCCCGCTGCCGCCCTCCCCACGCTCCCTTTGCTTTCGAACCCCTCCCCGCCCGCGCTCCCGCCCTCGTGCTCCTCCCTGGCCGGGGGGGAGCGGGGGGGAGGAGGCAGAGGAGGATGCAGGACCACGAGGGGGCGGAGAAGTGCGGTAGCAGAGCGGAGGGGGAGAAGGGGGTCCAGAACGTCCCCCCCGGAGGCCTCAGGAGGCTCCTTGGCGGCCTCTCGCTAGTTGTCCCCAGAGGCCTGCGGGGCCCAAGCCTAAAGAACTGCCCCTCCCCAATGGCGGGAGTTGGCGCAGCGCCCTCGGTGCCCGCCCGAGGAACCCAGAGACCCGACGGCTCGACCTCTTCGATGATAGGGCCCCCCGACCTCCCCAATCCCTCCCCAGGGGCAGGGATTTGTTTTGTCAGTTTTCGTTTGACGGCCCCGGGGTCCGAAACTGGCATCAAGAGGCTTAACATGGAGAAACATTTGCCGTCTCGGCTTTTAGCTCGTGACGCCTGGACCATGGTACGATTCAGACATCGGGCCCCAGATGTCCCCAGGATCCCGCCCCGGCCAGGGATAACTCTGTAGGGTGAATCCAGCCGTGGCGACGAACAGCTTCTCAGGTGCCCATGTAAGACGAGAGGCGTCCATCCTGGAACATCGACAGGGACAGCAGCAAGAGCAACGGCCGCCGGATGTCCTGGACGTGTGGAGTCAGGGGCGGCCTGGCCGACTCAGCAGGCCAACCCTTCCCCAGCAGATCTCGTCGCCTCGAGTAAAGACGTGGGCAGGGCGGCTGGGGGTGGAAGCCTCCGGCGAGGCACAGGTCGTCTCACGAAGCGGGCTCCTGACGGAGCGGGGTCGGTCAGGCCGCGCCCGATAGAGGTTCTCAAAGAGGCAGGAAAAGCACGTGGGCACCCTTCTTCTTCTTCTTATTATTATTATTATTAGTATTAGTATTACTATTTTTAGTATTCTTCTTTGCTTCTCTTACAAGCGCCCTGGGCGTTCTTCTACCGTTTTGCTTTTTGGGGCTCTTGACGAGCCAAGCACGCCATGACACACCGCAACGGTGTTTTGGCGTCTCCAGCTCAGCTGTTTTGGTGAATTTAGGCCCGTCGGCGTGGAATCTATTTTTCTCAGCGTTGTTTGCTTCCTGGTCGCAGGCTCTTCCTTGTGTTCCCTGCTGTCTCCGCTCCCGCTCATTCTCTCTAGCGCAGATCTCCCCCCCTCAGAGCTAAACACACAACGAAGAAACCTCTGACACCAGCCGAACACCAGCCCGAGACATGCCGGGAGGCCCGATGTCCCCAGGATGGGCAATCGGCCATCAGGAACGGAGGCCCGACGCCCCAGCCAGCAGCGAGGGCAAGAGGAGCAAAAGAAACCATACGAATGATAGTGTAGGGATAGGAAGAACTGCTCGCCAGGAGAATGAACAGAGGTCGTCGTAGACGGCAATGTTACACAGTGAAACCAGCTACTCTGAAAACGCTAACACCATGTAGCCAAAAACGCAGACACATGAATCGTTGTTCTTGTATTCCTAGTTGTTTCTTGTTTGAGCCTAAAAGCGATCATACAATGTGATCGTTTCGACATGCCGAGTTAAACATGCCCTTGGCAGATTGGAGAAGAACCAATGTATTCTCCAGCCTCGGGTTCCATGCTGGTCGTCCACAAGACCAGGCGCGCGCGCGCGCTGGGGTGCAGAGGCGACCGTGTCCGTGCCGAGCGGCGCTGTGTTCGGGGACGTAAAGGCGGGGGCAGAGCCGCACGCAGAGAGGATGAGTGGGAGGATAATTTGGGGAGGGAGAGGGACGTGGGACGACGAGCATGAGGAGGTGGACGAGGATGACGAGGGCCAGGAGGAGGCGGAGGCGGAGGAGGCGGATCATATAGGAGGAGGAAGGAGGAGGGGGCTGAGTGAGTGATCATTAGAGCGACGGTGAGGAGCAGCTGCAGGGGGGATTGAGGCCCAGGGGGAGAGGAGGACGGGGGATCGAGGAGGAGGAGGGAGGGGGAGGAGGCAGGAGGCAGGAGGACTACAAGAAGGGGAGGGGGTGTAAGGGGAACGAGAGGAGAGGGAGAGAGAGAGAGAGAGGGGGGGAGACAGAGCAAACAAGAGAGAGAGAGAGGGAGAGAGGGAGATGAAGTAGCAGACCTGCCCGATGAGAGGGAGGATCAGGAGGTGGTGACGGACGAAGAGGAGGGGATAAGTCATACTAGAGGGGAGGAGGATGAAGGATCAAGAGGATGCGAGGAAGACGATGTGGATATCGATGAGGTTGATGATGAAGTGGACCAAGACAATGGCGACGAGTTGTCCGAGTAGCAGGAGGAGGATCACGGGAGCGAGAAAAATAATGGAGAAAGAGGTGGTGGCGGAGGCATGCATGGAGGAGGCAGTGCGGGCGGATGCCGAGCATGGGGAGGAGCAGATTTTCACCCGCACGTCCACAATCCTGCTCATCCATCTCTTCAGTGTTTTTTCCATATTCCGTGTTGGGGTCCCAATTGGGCCAGAGAGTAATTTCCCCAGTGCACGCCAGTCGTTGAAAGCAGGTATCTCTGTATTCCCTGATCCCAATCTACTTGAAGCGCCTTTCTACAGTCAGGTGAATATCGTTGGTAGCAAAATACTAGAGCGCATATGCACGTATCGGAGGCGTAGCCTGTTTGGACCAGGAGGCGCGGCTTGAGGGATCGACCGACCGACCGACGACCGACGACAGAAGCGACTACGACCGACCGACGACCGACCGACACGACCGACGACCGACGACGACGACGCACCAACCGATCGACCGAGGACCGACGACCGCACGGACCAGACGGACAGACCGACCGACCGCCCGAGACGACGACCACGGACGACGACGGCCGGGCCGACCGACACCGACGACCCGCGACGGGACCGCCCGACGCATCGACCGACCGAGACGACGACAAACGACGACCGACCGACCGACCGGCCGACCGAAGTTTGTACCGACTTGGGCGCCGCGTAATGGGGGGGTCATAAATGGGGGGGGGGGCGAGGGTGGTTCGAAAAGGTACCCAAACGATACCTAAACGAGCCCCCTGGGGCTCTGGAGGGGCCCGAAAGGGGCACGAAAGGGGACCTTTTCTGATCCCCCCGTTTGTGACCCCCCATTATTAAGCCGCGCCCAACCGACTGAACGAAGGACCGACGACCAGACCGACCTACCGAGACATCGCACGCGCTCCACGCGTGCGCCCCGGCGACTAGGGGGACCGACCGACCGACCGACCGACCGCCCGAGACGACGACGACGCACGGCGGCGGACGGACCGACCGACACACCGTAGACCCACAACAAAACCGACCGACAGACCGACCAACCAACCGAGACAACGAACGACGATCAACCGACCAACCAACCGATAAACCAACGACCGGACCGACCGACCGGACCGACCGACAGACCGAGACATCGCACGCGCAACACCGCGTGCGAACAGGCCCCGTATGGGTACGAGGCGTAACTGCAATGCTGGGACCCCCCCACCCCCGGGCCCGTCTGCCCCCGTCCCCCGGCCGTATTACAATTTGTATTACCCTAAACGGAGTGAGGCTTCCATGCCTTCAAGTCATATGGGTTCCAACGCCCACTTTTACGTGGGACGTTGGCTCCTGCGCCCCTCGTCGTCGGTTCCAGCGCTCAATATTTGCGGGGGATCGTGGCTCCAGCGCCTCATGCCTTCAAGTCATACGGGTTCCAGCGCCGACTTTTACGAGGGGCGGCGGCTCCAGCGCCCCAAGGCGTCGGTTCCAGCGCCCAAGATTTACGGGGGATCGTAGAGTTGGCACGCTCCTGGCCCATTCGCTCCGACTCCGAGTCCGAACAGTTTTCTCCTTTTGCTCACTTCTTCAGCAGAGAAAGCTATTCATACTGGTCTTTTCTGGCATTTCAAAGAATCTGGCATGGCCCCTGCGTGCACCCAGGCGTTCTTGGGGACAAAGCAAGGGCTTCGTGCCTTAATTTAGCGCTCCTCACGGCGCAGAATATTGGCCCTATTTCTCTTTTCCCACAGCCGAGGTTGATTCTTAGGTCGGTCCTGCCAAATCAAGGGGACATGTTGTGTCCTGTGTTTCGCCACCCATGCCTTCTCACATTCCTTCGACGAAGAAAGCCATACATTTAGATTGTTGGCGCTCCGCGCGGATTTCTTGGATTCGCGCTGGGTCCCCCCCGGCGGCGCCTCGGGCGCCGCCCCTGGCGCGTTCCGCGCGCCAGGGAGAAGCGTTCGGCGCGGATCCAAGAAATCCGCGCGGAGCGCCAAAAGTGTATGCTCATGGCATTTGATCTTCTTCTATTCCCGTGGCAGTGTGGTCGTCGGCAGGTTCCTGTTATCCACCTGCGTGTCCCGCCCAATCGACCCCGCCCGCCCCCCCGCCCGGCTCCCCCGACCCGATCTCTCCGGCCCCTCTGCTCGACCAGACGTAAGAGTGACCTTTCGCCGGAGTGACCTTTGGTGCGGGCCCAATGGGGCCCCCCGATCTCCGAACGCGAGGCGGCAGGGGCGTCTCCCGCGCTTGTGTGTTGGCTCCCCCGCGGCCCCCAAAAAGCCGCGCACCAAAGGTCACCCCTGCCCAGGGTCACTCTTGCGTGTAGCCGATCTGCGCAGGAGGCGCTCGCCGCCTCGCTGGGGCGGCCGGACATCTCCAGGTCGGCGCGCCTCGTGCAGCGCGTGGGCCGGAGGCGCGCCTCGTGCAGCCCTTTAGTTGCCGAGCTGATCTTTGGGAGGGCTGCGAGCGGCGGGGGGCAGGTTTTGGGAGGGCTGCGAGCGGAGGGGCGGGGGGGGCGAAGGTCGCGGGCGGCCAAGAGAGGGGAGGAGGATTGGGGCCGCAGGCACGCGAACGGCGATGTAGGTGCGGTTCGACCGGGGTATGAGATCGAGGTCGGTTCGGGGAGGGTACCCGAATGTTCTTCGTGCTTGTGGAGTGTGCTTGTGCTTCTTGGGGGAGGGTACGATCGGATGTTCTTCAGTTTCGCGCCTTTGTTCTCTCGTTCGGGTAACGCTTGGGTTCGGGGCTCATGTATCGGCGACGTGCGTCCGCGGAGTCGGCAGGGCTCTTCCGCGTTCTTCGGTTCCGATGTATTGTGGGTGGGGTTGATTCGTGGTTAACCCAGCTGTAGGAAAGTGATGCTCGTGTACTCCTGCAACCTGTTCTGCATGGGTTCGGCGTCGCAAAACCCAGATCTCCAATGTCGCCGTTCACCACCATCGCCGTTAGCATGCCCTTGGTAGGGAGAGGGATAGCATGGCGGGGGCCATGATATCTCCCCAGATTTCATGGCGCCTCTTCTTACTTCAATGCGTTCCTGCCACCCCCCACCCCTGGGCCGCGCACGTGCCGCTGGCCATGATTTGCCCCCCCCCCCCCCCCCTCTTGGACGCCCCTTTCTTGGACGCCCCCGAAAAGGCAAGTAGGGGTTGGGTTCTCAGAGGAAGATCTACCGATAGCCTTACCCATCCCTCGTCGCCACGGCTGGATTCGCCTCGAGATGCTGGTCGGAGCTCACCCTTGGAGAGGTTGTGGGATCAGCAATAGCGGTACCTTTTTGTTTCCGACCCTTGGAAATGGGAACGGGGTGGGCTGGGGGGGAGGAAGATACGAAGGACGATAATTGATGAGGATGAGGCGGAGGGAATGATGGGGCGAAGGGCGCAGCAGGATGGGGATGGTACGGGGGCGAGCGAGGAGGAATAGAGGCATGGTGTGGATGAGGAGGAGACAGACGAACGGGTGATGGGAAAGGAAGTGAGAGGAGGTGAACGGCAAGCCCAGTCCGTTCGCGCCATAATTGACATCCTCCCTCCCACCCATCCTTTACCCTTGTGCTGATTTGTCTCTATCCGCGGACGCGTGTCGTAGCGGACCTGGAACTCCAAACAAGACCCCCACCGTGCTATGCGCAATCGGCAGGTGGGACCAGAGCAAGAGGGAAATGAGGAGTATGAGGAATGAGGATAAGGCCGAGGACTAACAGCAGCGAGAATTGGAGTGGCAGGAGCGGGATGAGCAGGAGGATTGGGGGAAGGCAGAGAATGTGAAAGGAGGGGGCGACAACGATGAGGAAGGATTCGGATTAAGCAAAGTGGGCTGCGCTGGGGCGAGATCTCCATTCTGAACGGTGGAAGCAAAGCGCCGATCCGAAAACGAGGCCCACGCTGCAGCGGGGGCAGTATTTTGGACATCCGAAAATTACGCTACCGAGGAACCCCACATACTGATTTTATGCCTTGTGTGAACCGCGCTACCACTACCACCGCCGTCACGCTCTCAGGTGCCCCATGTGGTCGTTGAAAGGAGGGGGAGGACGTGTGGGGGGAGAGGAGGGGTTGAGGAGTCATCTGTGACGGTCATATCCGGCGTCGCCTGGCACTTGGATACGAGATGCAATATGCAATCCCGCACTAGAGGCTATGCCTGGACGACCCTGGCACGCATAGGGAGACCACCCCCTGCGCACCCCCTCTGGTGTCGAGAAAATGCCACGCCTGCTATGCCTGGACGACCCTGGCACGCATAGGGAGACCACCCCCTGCGCACCCCCTCTGGTGTCGAGAAAATGCCACGCCTGCTATGCCTGGACGACCCTGGCACGCATAGGGAGACCACCCCCTGCGCACCCCCTCTGGTGTCGAGAAAATGCCACGCCTGCTATGCCTGGACGACCCTGGCACGCATAGGGAGACCACCCCCTGCGCACCCCCTCTGGTGTCGAGAAAATGCCACGCCTGCTATGCCTGGACGACCCTGGCACGCATAGGGAGACCACCCCCTGCGCACCCCCTCTGGTGTCGAGAAAATGCCACGCCTGCTATGCCTGGACGACCCTGGCGCGCATAGGGAGACCACCCCCTGCGCACCCCCTCTGGTGTCGAGAAAATGCACGCCTGCTATGCCTGGACGACCCTGGCGCGCATAGGGAGACCACCCCCTGCGCACCCCCTCTGGTGTCGAGAAAATGCCACGCCTGCTATGCCTGGACGACCCTGGCGCGCATAGGGAGACCACCCCCTGCGCACCCCCTCTGGTGTCGAGAAAATGCCACGCCTGCTATGCCTGGACGACCCTGGCGCGCATAGGGAGACCACCCCCTGCGCACCCCCTCTGGTGTCGAGAAAATGCCACGCCTGCTATGCCTGGACGACCCTGGCGCGCATAGGGAGACCACCCCCTGCGCACCCCCTCTGGTGTCGAGAAAATGCCACGCCTGCTATGCCTGGACGACCCTGGCGCGCATAGGAGACCACCCCCTGCGCACCCCCTCTGGTGTCGAGAAAATGCACGCCTGCTATGCCTGGACGACCCTGGCGCGCATAGGGAGACCACCCCCTGCGCACCCCCTCTGGTGTCGAGAAAATGCCACGCCTGCTATGCCTGGACGACCCTGGCGCGCATAAGACCACCCCCTGCGCACCCCCTCTGGTGTCGAGAAAATGCCACGCCTGCTATGCCTGGACGACCCTGGCGCGCAGGGCTCCCTGCGCACCCCCTCTGGTGTCGAGAAAATGCCACGCCTGCTATGCCTGGACGACCCTGGCGCGCATAGGGCAACCACCCCCTGCGCACCCCCTCTGGTGTCGAGAAAATGCCACGCCTGCTATGCCTGGACGACCCTGGCGCGCATAGGGGGACCACCCCCTGCGCACCCCCTCTGGTGTCGAGAAAATGCAACGCCTGCTATGCCTGTACGACCCTGGCGCGCATAGGGCAACCACCCCTGCGCTCCCCCTCTGGTGTCGAGAAAATGCCACGCCTGCTATGCCTGGACGACCCTGGCGCGCATAGGGCAACCACCCCCTGCGCACCCCCTCCGGTGTCGAGAAAATGCCATGCTTGCTATGCTGTGCTGTGCTGTTCTGAGTTGAGCTGAGCTGAGCTGTGCTAAGCTGTGATGCTGTGCTGTGCTGTTCTGAGTTGAGCTGAGCTGAGCTGTGCTAAGCTGTGCCGTGCTGAGCTGAGCTCAGCTGAGCTGAGCTGTGCTGAGCAGTGCTGTGAGGAGGAGGGGCGAGGGAGGAGAAGGAGGAGGAGACGCGGGTGCGACGCGGCAGGGAAGAAAGCCATAACCCCACGAAGCATGTGGGGAACAATCGGAGTGTCACAACACCATATGAGACAGCACTGTTGTCCAATCCTGTGTGTAAACACTTCGCGGAGAGGGTAGGACATCTTCTGAACAGAGTCAAAGCAGACAAGACAATCGTATTCGTAATGTGTGATTGTGGAAGGAGGCAGGCAGGGCGGGCGTGATAGGGACCAGGCGAGTGAGGGGATGTTGGCAGGATTGGTTGTTGGGACGGGGAAAAAGAAAGAGGAAGAAGAGGAGGAAGTTGAGAAACAAGTTGGGGGGAATATGATGTAGGGGGCGGAGTGGGAGGCTGAAAATGAGGAGCAGTTGGGAGCAGCTGGAGGAGGAGCTGCAGGAGGAGGATGACGACGAAGTGGAGGAGCAGCAGCACAAGGGAATGGCAGGGCAGTGGGAGGAGCAACGATGTTGGAGTTTGCACCGTGCCGCCCTGTGTCTGCAAAGCAGTGCACCGAACGCACTCAGGGCGCATACTTATCGATAAACTTACACGTGTGCATATTTGACACGTAGATAATGCCGTATTTTTGTGTACACGTATTGCGCAAATGTGTATAGCTCACAACAGATGAACCGAGCTAAACCAATAGCGATGGTTTTCCTTCTTGGGGCCTCCTGGGGGCCCCTCCCGCCAACGGCTGGATTCGCCTAGGCATTCCGGGGCAGAACGCACCGCTGGAAAGGTTCTGGAGCAGCGTGTTTGCTACCAAGTAGTTATCGCTTGCGTCCTTGTCAAACTCGGCGTCGTCCGCGTCTCCAGCGCCTCGCTGGAAAGCCAGAGCTCTGCCCTGTCCCGACGGAGCAGCCTGCCTTCCTGACCACGGGCGACGTGTGTTGTCTCACGATGTGGACCTCGTGAGGTTTCAACCTTTTTTTCTCTGGACCAGACTCTCAGCCCGAGCGTTTCCTTAACGGCCCCGGGGCCCTGCAGGCCCTCTGGAGACCGAACATGGCCCCACCAATACCCCGTGTTTTTTGCCAAGTTGCGTTCGACAGCATCGGCGCACGAGTGGAGCGGCATAACGACATAACGACATAACGAGAATCTTAGGAACGGGCCCCTCCTCAAAATTCAACCCCTTATCCAGGGACGCATCGTGACCGGAATCTCGAGGAGAGCCCGGCGCGGCCGTTGCGGCGGGAGCGCACCGAAGCGGCCAAGAAGCGCGGTGATCCCCGATGGGCGATGGGTAGAGCAGCTCCGGATCCAGGTGACGCCACCACATCGCACCATGGAGGCCGCTCCCCGGGCCCAAGAGACCGTCAACAGAACGGCTCGGGACGAGAGGGCGCCGCCGCGGAAGGGGCCGAGCGCCCCGCGGGGGGCCCGCGCCGCGAAGGACACGAGAGGCAGCGCCGGCGGACAAGGGGGGGGGCACGCCACTCGGCGGCTCAAGGGCGGGGTCCTGAGGGACGGGGGCCCGAGCCTGGGAAGGGGTCCGAGGGTGGATGGACGTTGCCCGGTGCACCTCGTCCTCCGGGCCCCGCCCCTCGAGGGCCCCACCTCGGCACCCCCGAGCAACGCGCACGGCTCCCAGCGGATTCACGGCTTACGGCGACGCCGAGAAGCTCGGCGGCAGGCGGACGGTGTATGTCATGGGGGTCGGCAGCCTCCGGGCGGCGCCGCCCGCGGGCGGCGCGGCGGGGCCGCGGGCGCAGGCGGAGGCGGAGGTGCACGGTGGGCCCCCCCCCGCGCGCCCCTTGGCTTCCCCACGCCCTCCTGCCCGGTCCTGCCTCCCGCCTGGTCCTTCCTGCTCCCGCCTGGTCCTCCTCCTCGCCCCGCCTCGCCCTCCTCGCTCGCCTCACCCTTCCTCCTCCGGGGGTGCACGGTGGGCTCCCCCAGCTTCTCCTCTCTCTCCTCCCTGGTCCTCTCTGGTCCTCTCTGGTCTTCGTCGTCCTCTCGCATGCGATTCCTCGCACCCGATCCCCGCCCCCCTCATCCTCATCCTCCGCCTCATCGTCCTCCCTCCCACCTGCTTCGGGAGCCCCCAATGACCACACCTTGTGGTGAGTCAGTGGAGGTTTGGGGTGGCCACATGGTTTGGGACTTGAGCCGTTCTCCTAGGACGCCTGGGGCGACTTGGCCCTCCAAGGTCCAAACCCGTGCTGTGACGGACCGTGCGATGAGATCTATCACCATACCGTTGTGGGTCTCCCGGTTGGTCCTCTCTCAACCCCTTTCGCCTCCTCTTCCTCCTTCTCTCGGCAATTCCTCGCCCTTGATCCCCGAGACTCACCCCTCTCCAGAAGCTGGCCGCTCAGAAAGGAAGGGGATCTCGGGATACACCTATCGGGGGGGAGGATTCGGAAGTACCAGTATCGACGATGAACGCCCCCCATGTATACCCCCGAGTCGGGCCCAAAAATTGTCTGGTCGAAAACCCCGAAAGTTGGGGATTGTGGTCGCCAAGCCCCGCGTTATCCCCCTGCTCTCCCTCTATGTCATCCCGCCCCCCGTGGTCTTCTTCACCACTCCCTCCGCCAGGGTGAATAACATTTCTGACGTGCCACCCCCGCCCAGTTTTGACTGGCGAGCATTTTCCCCTCGGGGCTGCCTTGTCCTGATCTGATCGTCCGAGATGGAGGAGGAGGAGGAGGAGGAGGAGGAGGAGGATGAGGAGGAGGAGGACCTCCCCGTCCTGCCTTCTCCCCTGGCCTACCTATAGCGGCGGTGGTACAACACTGGCCCATGGCTCCCCCCTATCGCCCCCCTCCCTCCCCCCCCCCCCCTCCCTCCCTCTTCCCCCCCCTCGCACCTCGCTCCCAATCCCCCCTCCCTCCGCTCGCGTGCCTCCCCCGCCCCGTCCACCCCCGGGGCGGAGCGCCGGCGAGGCCGGCGGTGCCGGCGGGGCGACGCCCCCGACCCTCACGCTGCAGCAGGCCCTGCGAGGGCCGGGCGGCGACGGGAGCGGTCGTCGCCATCGCCGGTGGAGGGCCGTGGCTCTCTCGGATTGTGTGTGCGTGTGTGTCGGCGCCCTCTCTGTGTTGTCTGCCTTGTCGAGCCTCAGGGTGCCACTGATGCAGAGGAGGAGGAGGAGGAAGAGGAGGAGGAGGAGGCATCGTCGTTCTCGGAGGAGGAAGAGGAAGAGGAGGAGGAGGAGGAGGAGGAGGAGGAGGAGGAGGAGGAGGAGGAGGGGGAGGAGGAGGAGGAGGCATCGTCGTTCTCGGAGGAGGAAGAGGGAGAGGAAGAGGAGGAGGAGGAGGAGGGTGGAGGAAGGTGGAGGAGGAGGGCAGATGAAGGGGATTCTGGAGGTTGAGGATCGAGCATTGAGGTTCAAGGAGTATGGGATGTCTTGGGGCTTTTGGGGGGCTTCTGGGGCGTTGTCGTGGCCACGGCTGGATCCCACTCGAAATCCTTGCCAGAGCGCGCCCATGGCCAGGTCCGTAGATCCGGTGCTGAAGGGTAGGCTGAGATACGTGAGTGAGGAAGATGAGGAGGAGGAGGAGGAGGGGAGGAGGAGGAGGAGGAGGAGGAGGTGGAGAGAGGAGGAGAGAATGGAAGAGGAGAGGAGGAGGGGAGGAGGAGGATTCTATGGGATTCTATGGGCCAAAACGGATCGCGACGGCCTATGTTTTCGCGCCGTGGAAGAGGAGGAGGAGGAGGAGGAGGAGGAGGTGGAGGAGAGGAGGAGGAGGAGGAGCAGAAGGAGGGAGGAGGCGGAGGAGGGGGAGGGGGAGGGAGGGAGGGAGGGAGGAGGAGGGAGGAGGAGGGAGGGGGAGGCAGGACGTGGAGTGAAGAGACAGGAAGAGGGAGGGCCGTTGTGTTGCTCGTCCTCGCGATCTTCCAAGCCCTACACTTTTTCTGATCCCCCCTCGTGCTTCTCGTGATCCTCCTCGGCCTCTTCTTGCCTTCTCGTTATCCACTTCGTGCTCCGTCCTTGTCCCTCACTCTAATCCAACCGATCACCCTGATATTTGCCCTCCTCTTCTACCTCGTCCTCTTACAGAGTTCGTGCTGAATGTAGTTGCCTGGGGATCTCCCATCCAAAGCCAATATAATATACTTTGAGCACCTCCTGCTTCAATGGTCCCAGGTTTCCTTCCCGAGTCGCATGTTAAAAGGGCTAGCCCACACCCACGCTGCGTTAATCGTTGTCCATCTGCATTATTACTTCACCAGCTTCTTCCAAACGGCCTGTACCCGTCTTCGCCCCTGTTCTCGCTGTGCTGTCCAAAAGTGTATTTGTGTGACGCGGCCCAGACGGATTCAATTTTCGTATTGTGCCAGTGGCGTGCGAGATCCGGGAGGATCATGTAACCGGGATGTGGCCGACGATTGGAACCAGTTTTTGTTCGTGGTAGGTCTGGGACACTGCCGGCTTCAAGGCGAGCGTTGGCAGTGTCATAAGGAATGTCACGCTGACGATAACGGGGAATTGCAAAGGGGGTGGTGCAAATTTGCGGGATGCAGAGCCACCTCGGGCGCTGGGATGCGACAAGGAAATCAGCTGCATGCAGCTACGCCCCACTGAAGATGGAGTAGGACATAAGGGGAATGGAGGAGGAGAAGGAGGAGGCGGCGGAGGTGAAGGAGGAGTGCGAGGAGTGGAGGGAGGAGATGGATCAGGATAAAGGGATTGGGAGGAGGTGCGAGGAGGAGGAGGAGGAAGAGGAGGAGAAGGAGGAGTATGAGGAGCAGGTGGAGGAGGAGGAGGAGGAGGAGGAGGAGGAGGAGGAGGGGGAGGAAGAGGAGAAGGAGGAGGAGGAGGAGGAGGAGGAGGAGGAGGAGTAGAAGGGGGAGGAGTGGAAGGAGGGCATGGAGGAGCAGCCAGGGGGAGGAGGGGGGAGGCGGAGGTGCTGAAGGAGGCAGGGAGGGGGGGCGAACTGAGGACTGGAGACCGATGCTGCCCGGCGGAGGGCAGCGCTGCCCACAGGCCAGGGCGCTGCAGCGGGAGCTGCTGGCCGGCTTCTCGGGCCCGGAGTTCCGGCGGGGCCTGGACGCTCTGCGGCGCTCGCCGCTGCGGGAGCTCCGCCTTCGCCCCATCGCTCACGAACGAACAACACACACACACCCATACCCATAGGGGGGTCGTTGGGAGGAGGACTGGCTATGGGTATGGGTGCGGGTTGTCGGACCCTGGGGAACGCTCCCGTTCGAGCGGGGACCCCCATTCGACAACACGCACCCATAGCCCTCTCCGACCCCCCTTTGGGTATGGGTGTGTGTGTTGTGGGTTCGTCAATCGCGGCCGCAGCGCCGCACCCTCCACCAGCATCGTTTAGCCCACCCCTTGCCCCATCCCCATCCCCACCCAGACCCCCACCATCTCACCACCCAATGCGATACAGCAATCGAGACCCGAAGGAAGCGGCCTGCACCCCCTGCACATGCAAGTGGCACGTGTGTGCCCAGGCTCGCACAAAAAACACGGAAAGGGCGTGTGAAGCAGGAAGGCACCATGACAGCGGGATCGGAGATGGAGAAGGGGAAGCTGGGACGCCATGGGAAATCGTTCACGGGTGCCATAAGGGGGAGGGGGAGGAGGAGGAGGAGGAGGAGGAGGAGGAGGAGGAGGAGGAGGAGGAGGAGGAGGAGGAGGAGGAGGAGGAGGAGGAGGAGGAGGGGAGGAGGAGGAGGAGGAGGAGGAGGAGGAGGAGGAGGAGGCGGAGGAGGAGGAGGAGGAGGAGGAGGAGGGGGAGGGGAAGCAGGGCGTGCGAAAAGTACCCCAGGCCCAGGCGAAAAGTCCCCCTGGGCGAAGTCCGCGCGAAGCCTCCCCAAAGAGGCGTGTGGTCCACGATGACGTTTGGCCCCGGAATGCGCTGGGAAGCAATCGAAAGGCCTCCTCCTCGAAGCCATCGAGAGGTCTCCTCATCCTCAGCCGCCCCTCGAAGCCATCGAGAGGCCTCCTCATCCCCATCCTCCCCTCTTCCTCCTGCTGCTCCTCCTCATCCTTGTGGCTCGCCACAATCACACGAACATATAGCACCAGTGATGCAAGAAAGGCTGGTGGAGTGAGCGAAGCGATTATCAAGGGAAGTGTAAGCACGATTCTAACCAGCCGATTTGTCTCACCAGAATTTGTGGAGGGAAAGAGGGAGGAGAAGAGGAGGAGGATAGCTGCTGGGAGTGAAATGCAATAGCGAGGTCGCACTCGAGCGCAAGTGGGGTTGCCACACCTTGCGATGTGTGTACCAGGGCCCCCCAGGAAGCCTCAGGAGGCCCGACTTGGATACCGGAAGAGGCTCCAGGAGGCCCCAGGATTGTGTGTGTGTGTGTGTGCGTGTGTGTGCGTGATGTGTGCCTGTGCTGTGCGTGTTTTCTGTGCGTTGTAGGTGTTGTGTGTGTGTGTGTGTGTGTGTGCTATGCTTGTCTAGCGTGTGATGTGTTGGGTGTGATTTGTGTCTCTGTGTGTGCATGTAGTTCTGAGGCCCCAGGACGCCCCAGGCGGCCTCAGGAGGCCCCAGGAGACCCCAGGAGGCTCCAGGAGGCCCCAAGAGGCCCAGGAGGCCGCAGGAGGCCCTAGGAGGCCCCAGGAGTTTCCAGGAGACCCCTAGGAGGCTTCGAGGCGGTGTCTGGGGTACCAGAAGATACGGAAAGCTCCAGGAGGCCCCAGGAGGTTCCAGGAGGCCCCCAGGAGGCTCCGAGGCGGGGTCTCGGGTACCAGAAGGTACGTCGGTGCTCGATTTTGGGAGGATGTCTCAGGCGAAACCGCCATTCTCTGAGAATCGGGGTCGAAATCATTGAAATTGCAATGTGTGTTTTGAAGGTTCTATGTTAGAATGTTGAAATTCCATGTGTTGTTGGACCCTGACGTCACGATCTGCGTAAGGGTGCCACCGATTTTCAGAATTTCGAGGATGTCCCTAGCGAAACGGCCAGGAAGCAATCGCGAACGCGGCGCGTACGCATTCATCGCCTCTGAGCTCTACTCCCTCGGAGAGATGCGTATGAGGATACATATATACACATCTATATATGTGTATATATATAGATGTATATACGTATAGGGAGGGGAACAAATCGGCCAGTGGGGCCCATGCCACGCCGTTGGGGCGAAGGGTTCGGATGAATGATGTGATGGGCCCTGATGGCCACGCTCTGTCGTGATCGAGCACGCGGGCCCCGAGGTCCTTTCGCCCGTGGAGGTCGAGTCGGAGATCGACTGCAGAAGTGATGTACTCCAGATGTGTTTCCCGTCGAGTGTGCAAAACGATAGTCGAATTTGCGTAGGTCGATTTGGTATTATACATACTTGTTGATCGTTCTACGGGTACAACTATGATAGGGTAAATTAATGTGATAGGGTAAATCAATGTGTCAGTCGATCTCCGACTCGAGTAGGCAGGGCGATGGAGTAAGACCCAACTTGGTTCCGGAGGGCTATGGTTTCCGGGACGCCCATGTCGGGGGATTTGTTCGTGGTTGAGGCTCGCTGTGGCCAGACACGCCCTCCGTTTCTTATTTAGTATTCTTTCTGGTACGCTCTGATTGTGTTGGTCCTCTTTCTGGTCCTCCCTTTTCAGTCAGTACTCCTCAGAGTGATCCCTTTCTATTTGCTCCTCACGCGTTGTGTACAGTGGAGCTGTTCGTGATCTTCTGCCGCCGATGGCGGACGGTTTCTCTGTTTTCGGGCTCGCTGGGCGCTCCACGGGCCCCAAAATGGTTGTCGAGCCACAATTCGGGACGAGGAGCTGGTCCTAGTGGAGGGCCTCGTGGTCCGGGACACGTCTCCCTCGGGACCCCGTCTGCTGCACTCCGAGCCTGGAGGATTCCAGGCCGCTGGAACGGAGCTGGAGCAGATGAGTTCGGGGAATCGCGCCATACACGCCCGTCGTTGATGAGAGTAGGTGTTCAATCTACATCTAGCGCCTTCCTATTCAAGAACCGGCATGGTCTTGATGTGTTTTGTTTATTTTCTGGGAGGGCCTAAGCCCAATCTACGTTATCCGCCTTCCTACTTCATGTGTTTCCCAACCATCCTGTGGTGTTGGGTCCTCCTTTTGAAGAGACGTCGCCCCGCGTTCTCCTCCTCTCCTCTCCTCTCCTCCTCCCCCTCTTCCCTCCTCCTCCCTCCTCCCCCTCTTCCCTGCGTTTCACCCACCCAGTGCAGCGTTTCGTAGCCCCATAGGGAGCTCCACCAAAGGCCCCAGTGCCACCGTCCACATGCGTCCCCCCCACTCAGTACAGCGTTTCGTGGCCCCATAGGGAGCTCCACCGAAGGCACCAGTGCCACCGTCCGCGTGCGCCCCCCCCACTCACTACAGCGTTTCGTGGCCCCATAGGGAGCTCCACCGAAGGCCCAAGTGCCACCGAGCACATGCGTCCCCCCCACTCAGTACAGCGCTTCGTGGCCCCATAGGGAGCTCCACCGAAGGCCCCAGTGCCACCGTCCACATGCGTCCCCCCCCACTAGTACAGCGTTCGTGGCCCCATAGGGAGCAGGCCCCAGTGCCACCGTCCACATGCGTCCACCGTTCCACATGCGTTTCGTGGCCCCATAGGGAGCTCCACCGAAGGCCCCAGTGCCACCGTCCACATGCGTCCCCCCAACTCAGTACAGCGCTTTCGTGGCCCCATAGGGAGCTCCACCGAAGGCCCCAGTGCCACCGTCCACATGCGTCCCCCCCACTCAGTACAGCGCTTCGTGGCCCCATAGGGAGCTCCACCGAAGGTCCCAGTGCCACCGTCCACATGCGTCCCCCCCGACTCAGTACAGCGTTTCGTGGCCCCATAGGAAGCTCCGCCGAAGGCCCCAGTGCTACCGTCCACATGCGTCCCCCCCACTCAGTACAGCTTCGTGGCCACATAGGGAGCTCCACCGATGCCCGCATTGGGACCGTCCGAATGCGTCCTGAAACACCCAATTTGACATTTTCACTTACTTATGACAGCCTTTCGTGGCCCCACAGGGAGCTCCACCGAAGGCCCCAGTGGGACCGTCCGCGAGCGTCCCGAACCACCCATTGTGGCATTTTCACTCACCCAGTCCAGAATTTCGTGGCACCGTCGTCCGCATGCGTCCCGAAAACCCAACGTAGCATTTTTACCCACCCAATACAGCGCTTCGTGGCCCCTTAGTGAGCTCCACCGATGCCCCCAGTGGGACCGTCCGCATGCGTCCCGGAAGCCCAATTTGGAATTTTCACCCACCCAGTTCAGCATTTCGCGGCCCCATAGGGAGTTCCACCGAAGCTTCCAATGGGACCGTCCGCATGCGCCCCGCAAGCCCAATTTGGCATTTTCACTTACCCAGTACAGCGTACCGTGGCCCCATAGGGAGCTCCACCGAAGCCCCCAGTGGGACCGCCCGCATGCGTTCCGGAAACCTTACTTGACACACCACTCACCCAGAACAGCGTTCCCCCCCACCCAGTGCAGCGCTTCGTGGCCCCATAGGGAGTTTCACCGAAGAAGATTTTCACAATTGCGGTACCCACAACTGCATATGGTTGGGTCCTTCGCCAGGATAATTACTTACCTCTTCCGACCGGCGTGCATCGCCGATGCATTAGCGAGACGGCGCGATGCAGGGCCCGATTCTCTCCATCCCGACGTCCTCGAGAGCAGGGGAATAGGGTGTTGTTTTTTGTCGGTTTTCTTCTCAGACGACGACGGTGCGTGTGCTAGTTCACTTGGGCTTGGCGGAGTAGCACAAGCTTATTGCATGCATTAGTGCTGTTCCTCTTTCTTTCTCTCGCACGTCGGCTCGTTCCCACTTGCCACTGAGCAGAGAGAGCACGCAGGAGGAAGGGAGGAGGGAGGATGTAGGAGGAGGGACGAGGGAAGAGGAGGAGGAGGAAGAACAGTTGCAAAGGAATTCCACTGCCAATGCAATTCCAAGAAACTACCATCTCGGCCACGGCTCAGGCACGATGGCGGGATTGGATGACGGCCACTCAATCAAGTTATGACTAACCAGAGACTTCTATCATCATTCTCCTCCTCTTCGTCCTCCCCCGTCCCCCCCCCTCCTCCTCCGAATTCCTTCTCTTCTTGCTCGTCTTCCTCCTCCGCGCAGGGTAGACGTGGCATTGTTGCTCTGCTGCATGACCGCACGGCCGCCTTCGACGACGGCGAACCGACCTGCTTGCAGATCCGAAAACAATGGACTGAAAGTGCCCGTTGCGCTCCGCCTCCCGCGAAATCAAAAAAACAAGGGGCCCGAAGACGCCGCAAACGACGGTCAGGGGATGACGATACACCTCGTCGCCCAAAGACCTGGCTCCCAACTGAGAAGGCGTGGTTCGTAGGGAGACGGTCGGTTCACGTCGATCGCGAGGTCCTTCGCTATCAACCCCTGCACAATGAGCTGGCATGCGATACAGGTTTCGCTCCCCAGGGAGAGCGGGCACAATGCCACCATGGGACTCACGGGTCACCTGGCTCCGCCTCTCAACCGAATGCACAGTTCCCATGCTTGGTGCCCATCTCCAGGTCATGCGGCGAGCTGAAACGCCGCTGCCGCGGGCAAAATGCGACGTGGCTGGTTCCAGAAAGCCGAGGGCTGGTTTGCACAATGATGTGACGATGGCGGCAATGCGTATGACAGTCATAACGCCGATGTTGATTCTCCTTTCTGAAAGACTAATAGATTCTACCCCCCCCCCCCGGACTTATCGGGACCCCCGCGCGTGCTGTAAATTACATTTGATTCTGACCACATGTCCATCCTAAATATGAATTCATACTATCCCAGCCAAGCCGGTATCCCCTCCCCTGCGGTTCCCTTGTAAAAACACTATGCGGTGACATTTGTTGTTCTAACATAGCACTTTTTCACGAATCCCTGGCAAAAAATGGGACGAAGTGCACACGCGCGCGTCGTCGCGCGCGCATGCCGAAATCCTTCAAAAACCTTTGGTGCCGGAAGGATTTCGCAATCGAGTTTCCAAACAAAACATACAAAAACACATGGTCTCGCAACACTGATTTGCTGAAAAAACTTCCGCGCGAGGTCTTGCGAAATCTTAAGAAAACCATAGGTTTCCAAGATTTTCACAACATGCTACCAAACGGGCTTCGCGCGCGCGCGCGCATGTCGAAATCTGTCGAACGCCCTTGCGCGTGTGCCGTCGCGAGAATCCTCTGCAAAAAATGGGACGAAGTGCAGACGCGCGCGTCGTCGCGGGCGTATGCCGAATCTTTCAAAAACCATCGGTTTCGGAAGGATTTTAAAATCGTGCGTCCAAAAAACCTACAAGAACCCAAGGTTTCGCAACACGGATTTTCAACAAAAGCGTGCGCGCGCGCTCTTGCGTCGTCGTCGTCGTCGTCCTCCCTCCTCCCTCGTCGTCGTCGTCGTCGTCGTCGCCGTCGTCGTCTTCTGTCTTTCCTCGTCGTCGTTGTCGTCGTCTTGGCGTCGTCGTCGTTTCCGTCGTCGTTGTCGCCGTGGTCGTCCTTCCTCCCTCGTTGTCTTCGTCGGCGTCTCGTCGTTGTCCCTCCTATTTCGTCGCCGTCGTCGTCGTCGTCGTCGTCGTCGTTCTTCACTCCTCCCTCGTCGTTATCCTCCTCCCTCGTCGTCGTCGTCCGTCGTCGGCGTCTCGTCGTCGTCCTTTCATTTCGTCGCCGTCGTCGTCGTCTTCGTCGTCGTTGTCATCGTCGTCGTCTTCCCTCCTCCCTCGTCGTTGTCGTCGTCGGCGTCGCCGTCCTTCCTCCTTCTTCGTCGTTGGCGTCGTCGCCGTCTTCCCTCCTCCATCGTCGTTGTCGTCGTTGTCGCCGTCGTCGTTTTTTCTCCTCCCTCGTCGTCGTCTCCGTTGGCGACGTCGTCGTCGTCTTCGTCGTCGTCGTCGGCGTCGTTGTCGTCGTCGTCGGTGTCGTCGTCGTCGTCGTTGTCGCCGTCGAAAACATTGGAGACGTCGTCGGTGTCGTCGCAGTCGCTGTCGGCGGCGCCGTCGTCGTCGATGTCGCTGTCGTCGTCGGCATCGGTGTCGTGGCCAAGTGCCATGTGGTACCTACCGTCACGGTCTTGTCTGAAGATGTATTGCGACCAAGTTGCGGGTGGGAGGGTGGGATGTTTGCACGAGCAGTGGAGAGGACAGCTTCAAGACGGTCAAGATTTTTTCACTCCGTAGCATCTTCATTCAATTCTGCCGCGACAGTATCAACCAGCACGGCGACGACGCACTTTTTCATGCACGTGATTTTCTGCGCATACGCGTCATGGACGTGATCGGGTAACTCAGTTTTTTTCGGTTTTCGCAATCGTGGAAAATTGAGACCGCGGTCCAGCTCGAACCAACGATACCCTTCAGCATCGTATCCCAGTACCAAACTGCCGATCGCCTTTATTTGCTTCGTGCCTGGAGCAAACCCTGACTTCTGGGCGCAGCCGCACGCATGAATTGCACATCGCAGCGCATCGCGCTGGAAGGCGTCGGCAGCGAAATCTTGCGACAACACACTACAGAGCGTGCCGACATATCGCTGCTCCTGCGGCGTTCCTTCCTTGTACCGGTTTGGATGTGATGTCGCATCATATTCATCATCAGCGCGCTCTCCCTCAACGGCGTCTGTGACGCCCGCTTTATACATAGTGCGCGGAGACAACCGCAATCCCACAGGCAGCATGCTTGGACCAGTTACCGGACGCCGAGTAACATCTCCCTCGCGCTGATAACCGCAGTATGCATCGAACCACGCGAGATCCAACTGTACCCGATACGGTCGGAACTCGAGGCGCCGAAACGGGATGTTGGCGCACGCTTGCATGGTGGACGCCGCCTGGGCAAGCCAGCGCGACACATCTCCGTAACTATACGCAACAAAAGCATTCGTTGTGTCGGCTCCGTTGGTGGTGTCTTCAACGGGGGGGGGGAGGCTGGCACCCCGTCCGAGGACGCGATCCAATGTTTGCAGCGCGCGATCGCATATGTTTTGCCGTCCACTTATAATCACAATGTTGCAGCAGACGGTGTCACACGTCAACAACATGCCGTTCCGTTGCAAAGCCGTTGGAGGATATGTGTTGCAGCGTCGTCCTCTCAGCTTCCCTGCCCGCCAGAGTCGCATCGGCAGCAACCAACGCAGTGAAACAACCTGAGAACGTGCAAACCATCATTGGGATACCTCCGCATGAACACATAATTTGATAGCCCATTTCTAAGAAGCTGCCTTCACGCGGCATACAGTTGTTTGAAGTATCAGATCTGACGGTTTAAGCAAGGAGACGAATGACTAAACTTTAGCGTCCCAAGTATGTCGTCGACAGAGAGCGATGTCTTGTCCAGGGTCGCTTCTCTCAGCTTTTGTGGGCCCTGTGGGGGATTAAGCCAGAATGTTTCTCCCCATGTTCGTGCATCTTTCAACCCATGCTTTTTCAACAGAGCATGGCCTTCTTGTGCCAAATCGCCATCAGCACCGCAGCAACTCATAGGCAGTACGTGTGCACGATAAAGATATACAATGGTAACCAATGGTCTGTTCAGTGGCCCTCATTTTTTGGTGCAACGTTCGTATGCTCGCTTTACGGCAACCTTTTGCAAAACACCGCCGGATGCATTTCTAACCCCGCCTGGGCCACAATGGCTACGGAGTTCGCGGATCGTGCTCTGTCGCAGCAGATTGTCTCGAGGAGGCGGCTCCGTTGCGCAGGAACATTGCATCATGTTGCAAGCAAATGAAGTGTACATCTGCATCACAGCAATGGAAGAAACATGGAATTGGATATGCGATGCTAGTGGCGGACGGAAAGGTAGCGGAGGGATGGGATGAGGGCAGGAGAGAAAGAGAAGCATAAGGAAGAATGAAAGGCCCAATCCAGGCATAAGGGAAAGCAGGCCCTAGGGGAAAACAGTGGAGCCAAGGCTTTCGGAAAATTAGCAGGCAAAGCAGACGACCCGAAACATCAATAACACCGTGCACATTCGACGAAACCACCATGAATCTGGACACAACAAATCAAAAACAGCCGAAAAGCTGAACCATGATAAAAACAACGGGGAATTTCCAAGAAACCATTATTGATGTATCGAAACCGGCTAAGTTCTTTCCATATTTTTCATCGAATTCCAATGATTTCTTTGATTGGTCCTGGTGTGTTTCCTGAGGGTTTGTTTGCTTTTCGGGATGTTCCGAAGGCCTTGCTTACACCACACAAAGAACAACGCACACCATATCATACCGCACATCACCGAATCGAACACCTACACGACATCCAAGTGCTTGAAACGCCCACGCCATGTACCGCCCTATTCCCCCTACCTCGGCGTCGCCAGCGAACCGCCTAGACCGATATTCGGGAGGATCGAACTTCGTACGGAAACAATGTGTACGAAACCCAACAGCAGTTTATGTTCATTCTGAACAGGATCCGCTGTCGGTGTCGCGGCGATTGTTGTTCATCTGAAGCAGAAGGCTTCCTGCCCAACAGCCGTCCGTTGCTGGTTTTGGACAACACTTGTTGTTGGCAATCGTACCCACTCATTCCGCACCCATTTCGGGCGCCCAAAGGTACCCCGACCCCACCTGAACATTTCCTCACATGTGCGCTTTCCCCGAAGATCGAACTTCGACGATCGAGTCTCTCTTGGATGTGCTCTTTGCCCCCTGGCCCCCCGTCCAGCTCCCCGTCTCCACTCCACGGCTGCATTTCTCTCTGGCGTTTTGGTCAGAAGGCACCCACGCAGAGGGCCGGGGGAGCGACGTGGGCCCCCCCCGATCCCAGACCTCCCTCGCGCCGTGCACAGCCTCGGCGGGTGATTCAGCATGTCTTGAGCCGACTTACTCCCCCCCCCCCGCGCGGTCAATCAACTAGTTACAGTAACCAGCAATAAGTCAATCAGTTACAGTAACCAGCAAGAAGCATAACTGTAACACCGGAAATTACAACCTACGACTGGTACAGGAAACTGCGAATCACGGGCCTACAGCCTGGTGGCCGCACAAGGGGGCCGGCGGATTTACAGCTGGTGTTGTTCTGCAAACACCATGGGCTTCTACACGCTTGGGCCCCCTCGAGGGTCGGCCGGCGCGCGCCGGGCACACATTGGCTCGGCCGGCGCGCGCCGGGCAACACATTTCCCCCCCCCCCCCCGTAGTCGGAGAATGCGAGATCCGTACGGAAAATGTCCGTACACAGTGTTTGGTTTCCGTTTGGGTTCACGCTGTCTGAATTTGTCTCCCCTGACAGGATGCTGAATGTTCGCGCGGAGTCAGCACGGAATGCTAAGCCTCCGTTTGGGCTTTTCCCGACAGGATTCAGCCTCTCCCTGACAGGGTGCAACATGGAGAGCTCGACCTCCGTATCGGCTTACCCCGTCTGGACCCGGCGTTTCTTTGTCAGGATGCTAAAAGTAGCGCTCGGCCTCCGGCTGGGCTTCCGCCGTCTGTACTCGGCCTCTCCTTGGCAGGATGCCCGAAGTAGTGCTCGGCCTCCGTCTGGGCTTACGCTGTTTGGACTCGGCCTCTCCCTGACAGGATGCTGGACGCCCGTGCGGAGCAAGTCCACACGGAGTGCCCGGCCTCCGTCGGGGCTGTTGTTTCAGTCTGGATTCGGTCCCTCTCGACCTGTGGGGTGTCGGAAGGGCCGCGGGCCTGGCCCAGTGCCGCGAGTGCCCGCGCTCGCGCGCGGGGTTCTGCAAAGCCTAAGTGACCCAGGTTTGCATTGTTCTAGGTCGGTGCGTTTTCGACAGGTGCCGCGGCCGCGCGGCGTGGTAAAAGGGTGCGCCGCGCGGTGGCAAGAGGGGAAGAGCGCTGAGGGATGTCGAGCAGCGCGGTTGCGTTCTTCCCCCTTGGCTTGGTTGGCTCCCGCAGCGTTGGCCCGACGGGCCAGTCGGCCCAGAGAGCCGGGACGATGTTTTGGGTAACAGGAGGGTGGTTGAACATCGATTGTTCGAGGTTTGAAGCATCGTTCGGAATCTACGAATTTTTCGGGACAGCTCGGATCGTATCTCTGTCCACCATCTTGATCTCTCGGACGGGCCTCGAATCGGAAAAATCGGCCCAGATCGTCTCGGAGCGCTCTCAGAGCGTTCCAGAACGCTCCGGATCGGCCGCGGCGCCCGGTGCGTCCTCCAAACCCACTGATTCTCAGAGATTTGCGATTTTCATCGGCCTTTTTTTTGTTCTCGATTTTGCCTCCGTCTATCGTTTTGAAAAAGCCTTCCCCACCCTTCTCTTTGGGCGCCGCCGGCAGGAGGCGGCCCCGCGGAAGTTCGCCGTGGAGCGCCAGGACGGCGCTGCCGCGCCGCCCACGCGCCCACCGCCGCCGCTGCTGTCCCGGCGCCGTGGGAGGACGGTGCTGGGCGTTCTTCGCCATCGGCCACGCGCGGAGGGGGGTGCGGTGGGAGGGAGAAAGGCTTCTGAGAGACACCCCTGCTCAGAGCCCCGAATCATCAGGGGTAACTCGGGTCAGGGTTAACTCGGGTTCGTTTCTCGGGATTCCGAACCCGAGTTACCCCGGACCCGAGTTACCCCGGATAACTCGGGCGCCCAACCTGCTCCTCAGAATGGCGCGGGCCTTGTCTGCAGATGTAGGGCCCGCGACTTCTAAGGAGCAGGGGTGCTTCTAAGAAGCCTTTCCCTCTTCCCCTGCCCCGTGGTGCGCGCCGCCGAGGGGGTCCAAACACATGGGAGCTTGCTATTTAGAGGAGGAAAGGTACCGATACCGCTGTTGTTGAGTTGTTGCATCGTTTTTCCTTTTTTGAGCCTCCTGGGAGACCCTCGTCGCCACAGCTGGATCCGCCTAGACATGCTAGTCAGAACGCGCCACAAGAGAGGTCGGGGGAGTAGCCGTATCCGTCTTTTTTATTTCCCATATCTACCTTCGAAACTCCGTGGATTAGCGTCTCGTAGTCGATGAGATAGCGTCGGATTAGCTTCGATTGGCGTCGATGGAGCGTCGATCTGAGTCGTCGCGATCCTCCGATCACATCTAATCGGACCCCATCTATGGTGCCTCTATCTTCGGACTCCCGGGGTGCTCGCGGATCGATCCTGCGGAATCGTCCAGACGGACGAGACGTCTCCATACCGGGGAGAGGGCAACCCTCAAAATGAATCCGGGGTCCAGGTGGGGGCGGGGGGAAGCTGGTTTCGGCCCCGCTGCCTGTCGCGTTCCTCGGTGCATGGTCGCACATGGTGCCCCACGGCACCTGGAAAACCAGATTCACGCAGTTCGTTCTATCCTTTTCGCTTCTCGCATCTCCTCCCCCATCGACCAGATCATGGCTGCTTTGGGGGGCTGCTTCTGGCGACTAGTCAGGACCCCCCCCAGCCTGCTTGGGCGACTGGAAGGACAATATTGACAAAGCACCAGCCCAGGCCCGAACCCCTCCCTCCCCCACCCTTCGGCCACATGTCAAAACCTTGAGTAAAAACACTGTCTCCGTCCCGGGCGATGCATCGGCGATGCAGCGCGATCTTCCGATCCCGTCTGCACGGGCCCGATTTAGCCGGCCCTTCTGTGCCACGTCAAGAGGCTTCTTAGCCGACATGTATTCCAGATTCTTCAATAAGCAACCCCACATGCCATTCCGCCCGACGGTCCGTTCCAGCCCCCCCCACGCGCACCGAACCCACCCCCTAGAGCGAGTCAGCCGCTCCACGCCCAGCGCCGGACAGGCTCGCTCCAACCCCCCCACGCGATCCCCCCCCCGCCGCGCTGATTCAACTAGCTAGAGTCGGAGTTTGGGGGGTGAGAACTCAGTGGAACGGAGACCCCCAACCGGGAAATCGTTTCGTTTCGTTCGTGTCGTGCGTGCGGGCGAGGCGAAGCTGCGTGGGCGCGCGAGAGGAATGAACCTGCCGTTGCTAGGGCGAAGTTAAGACAAATGATTCTCCCCCGTCCGTCCGTCTGGCGGTGTCCCGCGGTGTCCCGCGGTGTCCCGTGGTGTCCCGTGGTGTCCCGTGGTGTCCCGTGGTTTGTTGTGCGTGTGGGCGAGGCGAAGTTGCGTGGGCGCGCGAGAGGAATGAACGCGCCGTTGCTAGGGCGAAGGCAATACAAATGATTCTCCCCCGTCCGTCCGTCCGGCGGTGTCCCGCGGTGTCCCGTGGTGTTCCGTGGTGTTCCGTGGTGTCCGTTGAGTGAGATCGATATTGAGATCGATATTGAGATCGATATTGAGATCGATCTTGAGATCGATGTTGTGCCGAGGTGTCCCGTGGTGTCCCAAAAAGTGAGATCGATACTGAGATCGATACTGAGATCGACAGGTGTCTCGTGGTGTCCCGTGGTGTCCCGTGGTGTCCCGTAGTGTCCCGTTGAGTGAGATCGTTAGTGAGATCGATACTGAGATCGATACTGAGATCGATGTGGTGCCCCGAGGTGTCCCGTGGTGTCTCGTGGCGTCCTATGGTGTCCCGTTGAGTGGGATCGATAGTGAGATCGTTAGTGAGACCGATAGTGAGATCGAGAGGTGTCCCGCGGTGTCCCGTGGTGTCCCGTGGTGGCCCTTGGTGTCCCGTGGTGTCCCGTTGAGTGAGACCGATAGTGAGATCGATAGTTAGATCGACAAGTGTCCCGTGGTGTCCCGTGGTGTCCTGTGGTGTCCCGTGGTGTCCCGTTGAGTGAGATCGATAGTGAGATCGATTGAGTCAGATGTTGGTTCCCCCCCTCTCCCCCCCCACAACCTTATCACCCGAAGGGTGGTCGTATAGTTATCTCTTCAGTTTCCACTTCACCCTTCCGCGTTGTCCCGCCCTCTTGGCGGCCACGCCCCCGCAAGCCTGCCATTTCGTTGTTGCAAGCTCAGCCCCGCGAGCCCGCCCGGCGGCCCGGCAGAAGTTGCTGCTCACGGTGCAGGGCGCTGTGCTCCCGACCTACGGCTTCCGAGGAGACGCGCGGGGAGTGTTCGACATGGTCATCGGGGGTAGGTGGAGGGAGGAGGAGGAGGAGGAGGAGGAGGAGAAGGAGGAGGAGGAGGAGGAGGAGGAGGAGGAGGAGGAAGAGGGGGAGGAGGAGGAGGAGGAGAAGGGGGAAGAGGACGAGGAGAAGGAGGAGGAGGAGGAGGAAGAGAGGAGGAGGAGGAGGAGGAGGAGGAGGAGGAGGAGGATGACGACGATCACGAGGAGAAGGAGGAGGAGGAGGAGGAGGAGGAGGAAGAAGAATAGGGAGGAGGAAGGAGGAGGAGGGAGGAGGGAGGAGGGAAGTGGGAGCAGGGAGGAGCGAATAGGCTCGAGGATTCATACTTTCTGGGGTGCGTTTTGCCCGCTCTGAAGCTCTGGGAGGCGTCTCGTCGTCATGGCTGGACCCTCCTCGAAATTCTGGCCAAGCAGCATCCCAGGATGGGCCCAGGGCATGAGTTCTGAGGGAGGAGAGCGAGGAGGAGGAGGAGGAGGAGGAGTGTAAACCCAAGACGCATCAGCGATGTTGCAGCAAACCCTCCCTTCAAGTTCCCTTGTCACAGGTCGATACAAGAATGTGTATTCATTGCGGAAACGGCCCCGTTGGAGGACAACCGTTTGAGAATCCTCAAGTCTGCCACAAACCATTCTTGAGACTTCAACACCGTGAACCAACGTGACTGCTGCGCCCTGACAGTCCCACATCGTGCCAGAAGGCCGTTCTTGTTGCGTCAACTATAGGAAGGTTTGAATATGTTGTGAATGCTTACGACGAACTTGTGCGGCGCTAAGGCGAGAGCCACATAGTGAAATTGAGCCGCCGTCCGTCCAGAAAACTCGTGCAAATAATTTAGACGACTGCGCGCGGCGCTAAGGCGAGCGCCATATTCTGAAAACAACCTGCCCTCCACCCAAGAAGCTCTTGCTCACTTTTAAGACGAACATGCGCTTCGCAGGGCGAACTAGGCATGTTTTAAAGGAACTGCCCTCCATCTGTGAGACTTCTTGCAAACTTATGAAGACGAATGTGCGCGCCGCCACTGCGAAAACAACAGTTTGAAATGAGACGCCCTCCAGTTGTGAAACCCTTGCAACTGTCAGAATTAATGTACGCGGCGCTGAGGCGAGCGCCACATTTTGAAATGGAGCCGCCCTCCATCTGCGAAGACCCTGCAATTGTTTAAGACCACGTGTTGAAATCGACCCGTCCTCTATCCGTGAGGCTCTTGCAGACTTGTATGACGACCTCGGCGCTAAAGCGAGAGCCAGATTTTGAACACGACCCACCCACCGTCCGTGAAGCTCTTGCGAACTGTCAAGACGAATGCGCGCCGCCTGAGAGCCATGTTGTGAGAACGACTCGTGCTCCATCCTCGTTGCGAGGGTAATAAGCTGTGAGGAAGTCTCACAACACGCTTCGGGCTGCGACAGGGACGAGGCATTTTCGCCGCGCGGCCGCGTCTTTCCATCGGGCGCTCGCTGCGCTCGCGGCGCGCCCTTGCCGCAGGCTCGGCGGACGACGGCGCCTGCCCGCTTCCGCCGGGCCCTCCCTGCCCGGGCGGACGGCCGCGCGGTCCTCACGGAGCAGCAGCTCCGTCAGTGGGTCGCCGCTCACGCGGCGGGCGCTCCGTGCTGCCTCGACCCCGCCCAGGCGCCGCCGTGTTCCACGCGGCCAACGGCGCCACCATCGGCCTGGAGAGGGCGCCCCGCGGGTCGTTGGAGGGGTCTTTTTCGACTCCTGGGAGGGCTAAAAAACGACACCCTCACGAGGATTCTGGCCGCTCGGCGAGGGCGGCGTGGGCAAAAGGTCCAGGAGGCCCTGCCACACCGGGCACTCCCGTGGAGCACCGCGCGGGCGGGCACCCCGCCCCCGGCCCCATGCCGCGGGCCCTGCCGCTGCCCCCCGGGCGGGGCGGCGGCCTCTCCTGCTGCGGGGCCCCGCCGCCCCCGCGCCGCCGCCGCTCCTGCCCGCGCAGCCTCTAACTATAGCAGCGCTCTCGCCGTGCCCGGCGCGCCGGGCGCGGTCGCCGCTGGGACCAGCGGCCTGCCACGCGGCCGCCGCAGAATTCGCTTGCCGCCTGTTCGATCGGGGATGGCGTCTCCGGCTCCTCGGTCGTCGTCCTCGCCGCCGTGGCCGCCGCCGCCGTCGCGGTCGTGGCGCACCTTCCCCGCATGTCGTTGTCAGGATGGGGGTGCGGGAGCGGCAGTAATTAGCATACGAGGAGGTCACGCTCGCAGTGGTGCCGCGCACTTGTGCGCCGCCATTGGGCGAGGTGGCAGGCTGGCATTGCGGGGGCCCTGAACATTGTATTGCAATCTCGAGACCGGGCTCCCGCGATGCGGGCGCGCGCGCGCAGGGCATTTGCCCCGCTGCGTGAGCCCACCCCCCGAGTCCCCTCGTCCAGCGTTTCTACAAGCGTTTCTTCTCATTGCGGAAACCGCACCCTTGAAAGATGAACGCTCCACGGGTTTGCCACTAGGGCGAGAGCCGCGTCTTCAAAAAGGAATTGCCCTACATCATGTTGCTTTTGCGGAGTGCACAGAGCAAGGTGCGAGCATGAAGGCCCATGGGATTTCATCCGGTACATCACCTTCGAAAACCGACTGCCCCCGTTTCGCAATAGTCGATGTCCGACACTGCTTCATCGAGGAAGCTTGTCTTTGCATGTTGCGCGATGATGAAAATGGAGAGCCCCATTGTGTAAATCATCCGCTCTCCACTCTTGTTGGACATGGAAGTTGTTGAGTAGAGTGTGCATTGCGCTGAAGCGAGAATTACCGTACGAGAACACCACGTGCCCTCCATGCCTGTAGCCGTTGAAGAGTTTTCAGACGAAAGCGCGCGGCGGCACGTGTTGAGACGACCCGCGCTCCATGGCAATTGCCGCTGGTAACTTTTCGAACGCTCTTGGACGCTGTTGGTCCCCTGTGAACCCTCGGAGGTCTCCGGTGGACCCCCGGAAGCATCTGCAGGCCTCCATCAGGCCCCCCGCAGCTCCAGGGCCCTCCAGCGGTCTTCGGCTCTGCGTCGCGCTGATCCTGGCGGGGCCCATCCTGGGGTCCGGGATCGGCGCACGTTTTTTTTTTGGTCAGGATTCACGAACGACGATAATACGGTGGGTGCGCGATCCCATAGATGCAAGTTTTCAAGCGGGGCATTTGCGCACAAATGGCCCTGTATGCATGGGGGCGCCGACCAGGATTTCCTCACCGGGAGGCCTTGGCCATCGACGCGGTTGGCCAGGATCGGCGTGCAGTGTGGCTGGTTAGCCTGAAGTCGGGCACGTCCCTCTACAGGAGGAATATTCAAGAACAGTAGCAAAAATAGTCTGGGGACGATGTTTCGACCATGTTGGGCTGTTGTGGGGTATTTTTTTGTATGTTTCATTTTTCGTCCAACATCCACCTGTAGGGGGACATGCCCGACCTAAGGTTAGCCCGCACCCGCCCCAGGTCAGCATGCTCTCCTCCACGGCAGAGTTCTTGGAGGATGCGGAGTTCATGAGAAACGGGTTCGCCCGCGGCCCTCCCCTCGCCACGACACCCAGGACAACTTGTGCTTCTTGTTACTCCGCCTTCCCACAGACCTTCTGCCGTCGTGAACAAGATAACTGACGTTGTTTTTTTCCCAACCATCCTGTGGTGTTGGGTCCTCGTTTTGAAGAGACGGTGCCCCGCGTCCCTTCCTTCCTTCCTTTTTCCTCCTCCCCCGCCCCCCTCCTCCCCCTCCTTGCCTCTGCTCTCGGCACCATCTCACACGTTTCGTAGCCCCATAGGGAGCTCCACCGAAGGTCCCAGTGAGGGGGGGCGCATGCGGTTCCCACACCCAGGGCAGCGTTTCGTGGCCCCATAGGGAGCTCCACCGAAGGTCCCAGTGGGGGTGGGCGCATGCGGTTCCCATACCCAGGGCAGCGTTTCGTGGCCCCATAGGGAGCTCCACCGAAGGTCCCAGTGAGGGGGGCGCATGCGGTTCCCACACCCCGGGCAGCGTTTCGTGGCCCCATAGGGAGCTCCACCGAAGGTCCCAGTGAGGGGGCCGCGTGCGGTTCCCACACCCAGGGCAGCGTTTCGTGGCCCCATAGGGAGCTCCACCGAAGGTCCCAGTGGGGGTGGGCGCACGCGATTCCCCCACCCAGGGAAGCGTTTCTTGGCCCCACAGGGAGCTCCACCGAAGGCCCCAGTGGGGGTGGGCGCATGCGGTTCCCCCACCCAGGGCAGCGCTTCGTGGCCCCATAGGGAGCTCCAGCGCATGCGGTTCCCCCACCCAGGGCAGCGTTTCGTGGCCCCATAGGGAGCTCCACCGAAGGCCCCAGTGGGGGTGGGCGCATTCGGTTCACCCACCCAGGGCAGCGTTTCGTGGCCCAATAGGGAGCTCTACCGAAGGCCCCAGTGGGGGTGTTCGCATGCGTCTCCCCTGCCCAGGACAGCGCTTCGTGGCCCCATAGGGAGCTCCACCGAAGGCCCCAGTGGCTGCTCTCGCATGCGGCCCCCCCGCCCAGGGCAGCGTTTCGTGGCCCCATAGTGTGCTCCACCGAAGGCCCCAGTGGCTGCTCTCGCATGCGGTTCCCCCACCCAAGGCAACGCTTCGTGGCCCCATAAGGGGGCCCCACCGAAAGCGGCACCCACAACGCGTTACGAACAATTGCTTCTGGTTGGGTCCTTCGCCAGGATAATTGTTTTGCGTATTCTTGCAACTGGGGGCCACGACAGTGCCCCACGGTCTTGAACACAAAGGGGCAATTTCGAAAGTGCGGCTGCCATGGTCGTTCTCCTGCCCCGCCTCCCCTAGCAGACCGTACCAACGAGGATCCCGAGTTCGTTTTTGGGGGGCGTCCGGCCCGTGCTATATACAGCCCAGCGTTGTTTTGGTAGTCGAGCGTGTGAAGGTGAGTTTTGCCTGGTCAGCGCCCGTTCGATTCTTGACGCGTTCACGCAATTTGCTCCGACATGGTATTTTTTCCCAACCATCCTGTGGTGTTGGGTCCTCGTTTTGAAGAGACGGTGCCCCGCGTCCCTTCCTTCCTTCCTTCCTTCGTTCCTTCCCTCCTCCCCCTCCTCCCTCCTTCCCATCCTTGCCTCTGCTCTCGGCACACCTCTCACATTTCGTAGCCCCATGGGGAGCTCCACCGAAGGTCCCAGTGAGGGGGGGGCGCATGCGGTTCCCATACCCAGGGCAGCGTTTCGTGGCCCCATGGGGAGCTCCACCGAAGGTCCCAGTGAGGGGGGGCGCATGCGGTTCCCACACCCAGGGCAGCGTTTCGTGGCCCCATAGGGAGCTCCACCGAAGGTCCCAGTGAGGGGGGGCGCATGCGGTTCCCACACCCAGGGCAGCGTTTCGTAGCCCCATGGGGAGCTCCACCGAAGGTCCCAGTGAGGGTGGGCGCATGCGGTTCCCACACCCAGGGCAGCGCTTCGTGGCCCCATAGGGAGCTCCACCGAAGGTCCCAGTGGGGGTGCATGCGGTTCCCCCACCCAGGGCAGCGTTTCTTGGCCCCACAGGGAGCTCCACCGAAGGCCCAAGCGGGGGTGGGCGCATGCGGTTCCCCCACCCAGGGCAGCGCTTCGTGGCCCCATAGGGAGCTCCACCGAAGGCCCCAGTGGGGGTGGGCGCATTCGGTTCCCCCGCCCAGGGCAGCGTTCCGTGGCCCCTATAGGTAAAACCACCGAAGGCCCCAGTGGCTGCTCTCGCATGCGGTTCCCCCACCCAAGGCAGCGCTTCGTGGCCCCATTAGGGGGACCCCACCGTAAGCGGCACCCACAACGCGTTACGAACAATTGCTTATGGTTGGGTCCTTCGCCAGAATACTTTTTTGTATTATCCGTCGCCATTTGGGTTTACGAGTGTAATGGGGAGTTTCAGGTTGTTCTATCATGCGGGGGCGTCGTGGACGAGAGGCCTCGTGGATGCCTGTCGGGAGGGCTGTTGGATGCCTTTCGGAGGCCTCTGGGGGGCCTCTTCGGGTCGTTTTAAGCGCGTCTGGGGGGCTTGAGGATGCATGGGGTCTTGAGACCCACATTTTGGGACCAGTCTCACGGCCCTTTCGTTTCCCCCGTCTTGGAAGCTTCTTTGGGGCCTCTTGGGCTACCTTGGAAGCATGTTTGGGCAGTATTTGGGTCAAGTTGGGACTTCTTGAGCAGCATTGGCGCAATCTCTTGGCCTCGTCGGCCGTCTTAGAGCGCTGGAAGCCCGAAAAGGCGATAACGCTGAAACCGTTCGAAACCGCATAGACAGCAGATGTTATCCAGCGCGGGACCGACACAGGAAGTTGTGACATTTTGGATGCGTAAGGTATTTGGTGCAAGCTATGTGACGTAAGCTACGTGGTCCCCTATGTGTGTGTGCAAGCTAAAGAGGCGACCACGGGCGGCAACGTGGCGAAGTTGTGCCAGACCCACCCAGCGCACGAGAGGCCACGAGGCGGCCACGGGTGCGGCAGCGTTGCGAAGCCTCGCACCCTCCCGGCGCAGGAGGCGGCCACGAGGCGGCCAAGGGGGGCGACGTGGCGCAGCCTCGCCAGACCCGTCCAGAATGTTGTGAGACAATTGTTCAGCAATTCCAAGCAAGCAGTGTTAGGGAAATTCTGCTTACTTGGGACCGTCTTCGGGGTCCTCATGTGTCCGTCTCGGAGGGTATTGTGAATAGTTTGGGCCGTGTTCGGTCCATCTCGGCCGTCGGAGCGTTCTTGTGCCAAGAAAGGCAGCCCTTTTGGATCCTCTTTAGCTTTTCTTGGGATCCGTTTGGCCCCTCTTTCGCTCACTGGTCGTTGGACTGGTCTCGCGGCCGAGGAAGCATGCGAGGCGCCACAGGAGGCAGGCGACAAAGTCCTGGACTCGGGCCTATCCGTCATCTTACAGCTTATGCGCAAGATTTAGCATTGAGGACCGAGGACTCCTCAGGATCTGCGGCGACTTCGCTTCGTGCCGCGAGGAATGATGGCGAATATGTATATACACATATATATATATATATAATTATACGTATATAGATATATCGCTAGATATATGAACAAACGCACGGCTATACGGAGCTGACAAGTGCGTAAAGAGTTTCTGAGTATTCGATAGGCCGAACTTTAGTGCATTCGGATTTTGTTTTGCATTTTCATTTTTATCATGCGGAACTGTTCAGTGCTAGAATACCAGGTGTGGACGCAATGAACATTAGTTTTCGAGTTGAGGGAGGCACCAGCCACAGGCCGTAAGATCGAAGCGAATCTAGTTGTGACCACCAGGGTCCTCTCCAGGAGTTCCAGGAATGGCGAACACACGTGAGCATACTTTTCTTCCCCGTTTCACCATCATCCTCCCGCTCCTCCCTGTCCTCCTTCCTCTTCTCTGGCCCGGCGCAGGTTCCGGCTGGATCGTTTGCTCTCCCTGGCCGACGCGCCGACTGCCAAGGTCGAGGGCACGGCCAAGGGGAAAGAGTGTGGAGAAGTTGCTTCGGTCCCACTTGCCGCCACCACACCCTTCGCGTTTCTCCGCCGCTGCACGCAATGTCTTTATCCACATCCAGTGCGTCTTGGAGTTTCGGACTCTCTTCCCAAGAAACATGAGGCGCACTGTATATGGATTATAATATGCCTCCAAACGGCTCAAGTTTTTTCCATATCCAGTGCGCCTCGGCCTTGCGGCGCCTCTTCCAAGAAAGTCCAAGACGCACTAGATATGGATATAAATATTGCCCGCAGCAGCTTCTCCTTCGTTCGCCTCTCGGCTACCGCTACCATGAGATCTGATTGCTCTTCGTAGTCCAGTTGCTACCACCACCGCTAGTTATATCGCTTCGATGGCGACGACTAAGGAGGCCATGCCCGAAACTAGTTCAATGATTGAAATGCTTGCTCAATGGCGTACCGTTGGTATTCCTACGCGTGCGAGCAGCACTACATCTACTAGTACGAGTGCGGCTCCTTGTACTACTGCCGTTGACGATCTTCACCGCGATTATTGCAATGATTGCCATGACAAAGGCCAGTGTTGTTAGTCTGCCAGACTCTCAGGGCTTGTGTTGTTGCCGCCGTTGCCGCTAATAGTGCAGACTCTTCACGTAATCCCACCCTCCAGAAACGATGCCCAGGCGAGTTGCCCTGATCAGGGACGTTGAAGAGCATGCAGTGAATATAGGGTTGGGGAAGCCGTCATACCCCAAGAAGGGGATCATGGATGGGGAATCGGAGGAGGAGGAGGAGGAGGAGGACGACGACGACGACGAGGAGGGGATGGGAGAGATAGAGGAGAGAGAAGGGGATGGTAGAGATAGAGGAGGAGGAGGAGGAGGAGGACGACGACGACGAAGAGGGGATGGGAGCCCACGGAGTGGGGAGGGGGTGCATAGTATGGAGAAACAGTGGTAAACCTTCCCCGAAAAAAGAGGAAGGGGGAGATGGAAGAGCAGACGCTCTAAATCACTGACGCACAGAGGGTTGGTGGGATTTCTTCTAGAGGGTAACACGCACTCCACGAACCACCACCATGGCACATTTAGCCACAACCACTGCTACCACAGCCTCCGCTGCCTCTACCACTCTGCTCCAAGGCCATTTTGGCTCTAGCCGTGGGCTGCGAGAAATCCGCTCCCAACCGCTCGACCTTGATCGTTTGGGCGCCCTCGGGTTTCGGCTGCGCCGCGCGGCAGGCGCGCGGGCCCGTGCCCCCGCTGTTTCTCCAACCCCTGCTGCCTCTTCGCGGCGGTCGTCTCGGTGGCGTTGTTCGCCCGGGTGCCGCGAAGCATGGCCGCCTCCGCGGCTCGCTGGGCGTGGCCGCGGCTGCCTGCGTGGCGGCGGCGCCGCCTCCGGACGAGCTGCGGAGGCGGGCGCGGTGCCCGACGTGCTCGCCGGTGTTTGCGGCCGCCGGGCTGGCGCGGGCGCCGTGCGCGTCCGCGCCGTGCGGGGGCGATTGGCGGCCGCCGCTCCTGCGCGAGCTTGCCAGGCCGAGGGCGCGTCGAGCGTGAGTGGCATCGGTGCCGCGATTGCCGCCACCTGCACAGTGCTTCCGTCGTGGATCGCGGTGCCCGGGTCTCCAGTTCCCCGCGGCGTGGTGGCCGCTCGCGTCGACGCTGACGGGTGCCAGTCACGGTGCCGGCCGCGGTGCACACGCAGTGCTTGGGGCATTGGCTCGCGCGCTTTGGGGCAGCGGATGCTCTGCTCGAGCGCTCGGCCTCGGCCCACAGCCTACAGGCCGTTCGTTGAAGTTGAGTTGGCTCCACGGTTCCAGAGTACTTACATGTGCCCTCTTTTTCCAAACATCCATTGTGGGTTCTTTCGAACGGCCACTCGATCGTAGCCCAAGAGGTTGCTTGACTTGCAGGCGTTCCCTCGCCTCAGGTTCAGAGTTTCAGCGCGCACCCCGAGGCGTGCAGCGCTGCCAGCCGCCGCCTACATTCAGGTTGTATGGTTGCGGGAGCGTGGAGCTCAAAAGAGGTTCTTTCAAACTGCCGGAGTCGCGAACTTCCACCCAAGCCTCGCCCCTGTCATCGACGGCTTCTCCGAGGTCACGCAGGTCTCCGGCACCTGCGCGCGGGCAGCTTCAGTATGTTTCGGCATCCAGGGCCCACCTCCACCCGATCGATCCAACGCGGCCCGGTGTGTGCACGCCGTGGTTGTGCATGTTGACGCGGCCCATCCGACTCGATTCCGACTCCGTACCGATGCGGTCCGATGTATCGCAGTATCCGCTCCGATCCGGTTTACCGTTGCCGAGCTGACCGCTCGCCGCGACGCGGCAGAGGAGCCAGCGCGGCGTTCCAGGTTGAGGGCCCCCTGGGGGCCCGTGTTGGGCCCCGGGTGTCGTGCAAGAGCAGCCCACGGCGTGAAAAACCCGCGCGAAAGACGGATTCTCCAGGGCCACCCGCCCCCTTTTGCAGAGCCGCCCCACGCCGGCGTAAGGCCCATTCTGAGGAGTGCTCCCTTCTTCCACGCACGCGGATGTGGCCGCCCTGTTGCGACGGTCAACAAACTACCGCTCCCGCTGCCACCGGCGCCGCTGCACCGACGAGCATCATCACTAGCACCAGCATGCCACAGCCACCATCGCCGCCACCCCTCCTCCCTCCGTCCTCCTCGTCCTCCACTTCATCCTGCCGGAATCCTTTCGCTCCTCGTCGCCGTCCGCCTCTCCGTGTCCTCCTCATCCTTCCCCTTCTTCCCTCCCTCCACCTCCTCATTTCCATCAAGCTGTGCTCTCCGCCAGAGATCCTGGAGACATCCGGATGTCCCTGGAGGCCATGACAACCGAATCGCCGACACCACGTAAGATGCTCCCCTCCTCCCTTCGGGGGGGACGTCGGCGGCGCTTGCGTGGAGCTGGCGTTCCCCCCGGCTTCCAGGTGCCACGGCGCGGGCGGTCGTTGCCTCCCGTTCCTTCCTCCCCTCCCCTACACCTTAGGCGATGCTTAAGAAAACCTAAGTTTTCGTCCAGAGTCTCGATTATTCTTAATCTTTCAATGTGAATCCCAAAATTTTGATAGAAGTTCTGGGTTTTTATTCAAGTTCTGAGACTCTGAATTTCTTAACCCATGATAACTTAAGCATTTCGCAGGGTGTAGTTCTCTGTCTCGCGTGCACACCTCCGTGCTGGGTCAAAGCTCCCCAAGACACTGGCCGATCAGGACGGACGGGCAAGCCGAGGGCACGCACCCGGTGGGACTCCATCGGGCGCACGCCTATCGATGACGTATAAGTCCCCGAGCTGGGCCCCGACATCGTGGACGCCCATCGATGCCGTAAATCCGTGGTCCTGTCGCACACCCCACAGGATCGGGGATGCGGGTCGCCATGCCCCCCGTCGCCATGCCCCCCGATCTCCTTGCGTGTGTCCTCATCTCGCCTTTCGGCCGGTCCGCAGGAGGGGCCGAAGGGGCGAAGGGGCGGAGGCCTCGCGGCGGAGGGGGCATCTGCAGAGTCACCCCCCTCTCAGGGCAGGGGAGGGGAGGGGAGGGGAGGGGAGGAGGGGAGGGAGGGGGGAGGGAGGGAGGGAGGGGAGGGGAGGGAGGGCAGGGGAGGGAGGGGAGGGGAGGGGAGGGGAGGGGAGGGGAGGGGAGGGAGCAGGTGGAGATTTTCCCCAAGCCTCGGGAGGCGGTGGATACGGATACAGTCGGGCCCCCTAAGGGCCACACTGTGTCCAGATTCACCACCCCCGGGGGGCCCCAGGACACCGATTCCCTGGACGGCAGCTCTGGAGACGTACATACCGAGCAAGTTTTTCAGCACAACATGCTGCACACCTGGAAGGGGGCCACCAGGCCCCCTTCCCTGAACCAAAATGGTTTTGGAATGGAGATTCGGGTTTTAGCGGCTAAGCTTGCACAGGCCCGTGTAAGCGCACGCTGAGCTTTCAGATTCACAGGCATCGCGATGGCTCAACGGCAACCGCGCCTCGCGCTCCGTGGGGCGCGATGCGCGAGGCTAGGTTGCCCAGATATCCGCGCCCCAGCTTCGACGTCTGTTCATGGGAGCCTTGGTTGGCGACGTTGTAATCAGCCGTTCCTGCGTACGCACCGCATTTGACTACACTTGGCCCTCTCCCAGCAGTCCTCGCCCTATGCTCCACCTCCTCCTCCGCCTCGTCCGTCTCGCTCTCCCTTTGTGAATCGGGGGTGGACAGAACCCCCAACAGTTACACGTCGATTAGTGAATTGTCCGTTTTCGGTTCTCGAGAGGGCGCCGTGGCCGTTGTTTTCCAGGCTTGCGCCCGCCAGGTTTGGGCCTCAGGTCGTTTTCACTAAACCACGTTCTACTAAAGGGGGGTCTGTCCATCCCCGAGTGAAGGGGGGCGCATCCGGCCCCAGTCCAGTCCAGGCCCGCGGCGGACGGCGCGAAACGGACACCCCAACCAGCGGCACCGCGGCGAAGGTCTCTTGGCATCGCTCGGACGTGTGCGTTTTTTCCTCGGCGAGGACCATCGAGGAGCATCCTCGACCATTCGGCGAAAAAACCATTTGGCATCCGAGCGATGGCGAGGTCTGCGCGCGGCGGCCGCAGCCTCCGCCGGCGGCCGCGCCGGGCACCGCCGCCACGGCGGGCGCGCGGCCGCGGCCGCCGCCGCCGGCGGGGGGCGGCGCGGGGCTCCGGCTGCTGCTCGTGCGCCACGGCGAGTCCCGCAACAACGCGCTGATGTCGGGCGCTGGCAGAGGCGTCCCCTGCGCCGCCCTATATGTATGTATGTATGTATGTATGTATGTATGTATGTATGTATGTATGTATGTATGTATGTATGTATGTATGTATGTATGTATGTATGTATGTATGTATGTATATATACACATATATATGTAGGTGTGAATCTGTACATAAATCTGATTATATATATATGAAAATCGATTTATATATAACATATATATATATATATATGTGTATAGATTCGTAAACACCCTCCAATGGCTTGCTCTTGGGCCTCAGGAGAGGGTGGCTGAGTACAAATCGCTGCGAGAGCCGGCGATTTTGTACACCGCCGACCTCCCGGAAGCTGCATGTACGATGTTCCTCCAGGGCGTCTCTGCATATGTCTTGGTGGCGTACCTGCCCAGTTCAAGTCTCGCGGGCGAGAGACGCATCTGTATCCACGGCCTTGCGGGCTGGGGGCCGCTGGGCCGCGACCCCGCGGATATGTTCTTATGCCTGTTGTTTTCCCGCGCGGAACGTATCTGTGTGACCGCGTATCTCACGAGAGAAAAAAAACACACAGACACAACTAATCGCCAATTCCCCAGAAAATATAGGAGAATACGGGAGTTGGGCGGGAAGACAGAAACCCAGAAAATACAGGAAAATATGGCGAATCTTTTTATTTGTGTGTATTTATTTGTATGTGCTTGGGCCCTTTGAGTATCCGCGGCGTCGCGCCGCCCCAGAGTCCAGGCCGCGAGGGAGTGGATATGGACGTGTCCGCCGCTCGTGAAGATCTCCGCCGGTGTGATCCGCGGCTTCCTCAGTGCATTTTGTTCCCCGATGTCGACCTTTGTGGTCTGGTCCGCTGTCGGGCCTCGGGGTCCTCAAACGTCAGTTCCAGGACGGGAAGGTGGGGCCACGCACTCAGAGCAAACATCACGATGTCGGATGTCCGGGCAGGTGTGCCCAGCTTTCCCTTCATCCTGCATCCCCTACAGGGCCCGATGGGCCGCGTGCCCGGACATGCGACGCCCTGGTTTGTTCAATACGCGGTCCCCGGAAGTCCCGACCCTTGTCCCTAGGGCGGTCCCTTGTCCTCAGGTCTTCATCCTGAATCGTGTTTGGCGGTCCCAGGGCCCGGCGAGGGCCCCCCGATGCCGAGCGTGGCCAACGCCTCCCGTGCTGATTTTTGTTACGACGATTCAAGTCTGGGCGGTGCGGAGCTCTGTCAGCGAGCGAAGAACGGTATAAAACAAACTTTTTGGCTGTCGGCGGCGCCGGTCCCTGGGCGGCTGGCAGCTTATACCCCTACGGTGCCACCGTAAGGGTATAAACTTTCCAGCCGCCCAGGGACAGGCGCCCCCGACAGTCACCACCCACCAAACCACCCCAACCCAACCCGAAGGCCCAAATTTATCCTCGATTTCCAGTGGGGGGGGGTTGGGGAACATTGAAAAAACACATGGAACCCGTACCCCCCCCAACCCGAAATCCGGGTCAAATTCGGGTCTTAGTTGGGTTGGGGTGGTCTGGTAGGTAGTCAGACAGCGAAAAAGTTTATTTAATACCGCTCTTCGCCCGTTAACTCTGCGGAGGCCGCGGCGGCCTCCCAGAGCAGGTCCTGTGGGGACGCCTCTGGCAGCACCCGGGGGTGGCGGAGGCCGGCATGACGCCGGAGCGGTGGCGGGCGGGGCGGGAGGCCGACCCGGGCCTGAGCGAGGCCCGGGAGTCGGGGGTGGACAGACCTCCTACCCTGACACGTCGATAAAGAAATTGGCCGTTTTCGGTTCGCGAGAGGGCGTCGCGGCCGTCAGTTTTGCGGGTCCAGGTCCGTCGGTTTCGGTCCCAGGCCGTTTTCAATAAGGGGAGGTCTACTAAAGGGAGGTTTGTCCACCGCTGGGGGAGGGCACCAGCTGTTCACAGACACCGATCCTGGCCGGGCACATCCTGGGCCCGCGGGCGGTGGATGCGCCCTGCTGCTGTGGCTCGGGACCGCGGAGCGCTCTTCCAGAGTGCTCGCAGAGTGCCTGCTCACCATCGTCCGACAGTGAAAGCATGTCTTCCTCTATATGTCAGGGGCCGCACATCCCCCGCGGCGGACCTGGGCCATTTGCGAGTAGTTGCTTTGCGAGCTGCGGAACGCCCTGGTGTAGGGGAAGCCGATACAGTCAAGACGCGGAAATGAAGACCACCTCAGGCTCAGGAGGGGCCCCGGTTTTTTCCGGGCTGCTGCTCGGATCCAGGCCGGGGAGCATGTTCGCGGCCGAGGCTCGCCGTGGCCATCCGCGCCCATCCGCTCCTCATCGGACGTTCCTTATAGCAGGCACCACGACTGCACGCCTGCCTTGGGCCCCTTGGGCCCAAGATGTGCCCGGCCAGGATGGCGTGTGCGCACAGTGCGCGCCCTCCGAGAGGCGGGGCTCGGGCAGGCGGAGGCGCTGGGCTGCCTCCTCGGGGGCGGCACGCCCCGGCGCGCGCTGCTCGCCGGGGCGGTCCCGCCCAGCAGGCTGCTCGTGTCGCCGGTGCGTCGTGCCGTGGAGACGCTGCGGCCCACCGCGGAGCGGTTCGTTGGGTAGCAAGTGATGGGAGCCTTGCCTGCTTGTGGTTTCTTAGTGAGCGTGGGGGGGTACCCCCCCGACGGCGGCCAACCTCGCCTCGTCGTCGCGCCGCGACGGGGGTCGGAGCGCCTTTTGCGCGCGGTGGCTGCCCGCGACGGGGGTCGATGTGGGGCTGTCGGCGGGGGTGGCGCCCCCCCGACGCTTATTCAGAAACTCGGAGTACGGTATGTTCGCGTCATGTGGAACAGCAGCGACCCCGCCGCTGGCGTTCCGCGTTGAACGCCGCCAGCGACCCAGAATCGGTCGACGTTGAGCGATGTGACGTTTCAGAACAGGCCGATCGTTCAAGATTGAACGATCTCCGCGGTGTCAGGAACCAACGCCGGGGACGACACGACACGAACCTGCGGTACCGCCTTAATTCCGTCTTTAGCGTCGAGTAGCGTCTGGTGCTCAATGAGTTAGCGCCAAATTAGCGTCGGTTGGCGTCGGTTAGCTTCGATTTAGCGTCGATCACCGTCGGTTAGCGACGATTGCCGTCGGTCATCGAGATGGTAGGGGAGGCTCCCACGAGTTGCTTCCGAAGGCTCGGCCTGGCGCCCGAGGTGTGGACGGAGTGCTTCGAGGTCGGCGGCATCTACCATTCTGGGGGCACCACGAGCCGCGGCCTGGCCAGGTCCGAGCTGCGGGAGCAGCTCCCGGGCTGCGTGCTGCCGGAGGACGTCGGAGGCCTAGAGATTGGCACCAACGCCCGTATCGGCGGCTGCCTCCACCGAGGGAAGGCGGTTCTGATCTCGGTGATGTGGTAAGACTCGGGCTCATCAGCTGACCGAGAGGTTACCACCAGCACCCACATCCAGGATCAGATTCCTCTGGTGGGGGCCCCCCCCGTGAGCGACGAAGGCACACGGGCTCCTCTTCGATGGCAGTGGCGCGCAAGCTGCCCGCAGAACGTCGCGCGTGTGCGCCCTCGCTCCCGGTGCAGCGTGCCGTGCCGGCGGCCCGCGTGAGCCACCGCGTGAGGTCGCCGTGCTATCTTCGGGGGAGCGTCAGACCCGGGTTTGCCAGGACTCGGTTTCGCCATCGTTTTTTGACCACCGCGACTCGGATTTTGACGAGTAGGAGTTTCGTGGGATGTCTGCAGCGGGAGGCCTCGCCAAAATGCAGGCTCGGCCTCGCCATTTTTTCTGACGACCTCGTCGGGGAGTTCCGAGTCCCCTGCACCCGGGTCTTGCGCCCCCACGATATCTCGCGCAGGACCCGCTTCTTTCCGCCGCTCCTGTGTCTCAGGAGCGAAAGAAGGACGTACATGTACATGAATCCACGCTGTTTTCGAGATTTCGCATTGCGCGAATATTCGTATCACGCGGCCGGTCTCGCGGGTCAAGGGGCCGTGTTCATGTACATAGCTGGGCGCGTACGTCCTTTGTGGGCTCCCTAGTGTCGGCGTTGGTTGGTCACGTCCAGGCCCCCGAGGACGTGACCGAGCAGGGCTGGTACGGGCTCGACGGCCGCGAGCCCGCGGACCTGGCGCGCGGGCGCGCCGAGGCCTGCGCGGCGCGGCTGCGGGGCCTGGCGGCGGCCTGCGCGGGGAGCCCCGCGGGCGGCGTCGTCCTGGTCTCGCACCACGATGCGCCGGCCTGCGCCGAACCGCCAGCCCCCTGGGTCCTTTCCTCCTCCTCCTCCTCCTCCTCCTCCTCCTCCTCCTCCTCCTCCTCCTCCTCCTCCGCCCTCGATCGCGCCGCGCTCGGCGGCCCGGGAGCCCCGGCGGGCCCGCACCACCCACCAAACCACCCCAACCCAACCCGAAGGCTCAGATTTACCCTCGATTTCTAGTGGGGGGGTTGGGAAACATAGAAAAAACACGCGTGGAACCCGGTCGGCGGCGAGCGACGGTCAGCGCCCCGAATCATCAGGGGTAACTCGGGTCAGGGATAACTCGGGTTCGTTTTTTTCGGGAATCCAAACCCGAGTTGCCCCGAACCCGAGTTACCCCGGATAACTCGGGCGTCCAGAGCCCCGAATCATCAGGGGTAACTCGGGTCAGGGATAACTCGGGTTCCTTTTTCGGGAATCCAAACCAGAGTTACCCCGGACCCGAGTTACCCCGGATAACTCGGGCGCCCAAGACGGGGGGAAACGAGGAGGAGACCTTCTCAGAAGGCGGCGCGGGACTTCTCAGAAGCCATCGCGTCTTCTGAGGAGTGCTCTGCATCTTCGGGCAAGGCCTTCGGAGCCTCTCGGAGTGCCAGGGGGCTTCCGAGCCTTCTGAGAAGACCTCCTCCTTCTCACTTCCCCCCAGGCTCGTTGTCGCTGCGGCTCGATGGTCCGCTCGGATGTCTTGGATCGGCGCTGGGAACCCTTTACGGCGCCTCATGCGCCGCCCCTGGCGCGCTTCGCGCGCCAGGGAGGGGTTCATCGCGTATCCAAGAGATCCGCACGGATCTCTGAAAGTTTGTCTTCTTCTATGCGTGCCTCTCTTCTCGGGCATTTTGCCGTTTCAGCGAAGCCCGTTGGTGCTGTGGGACCACCAAAAGATCCTAAGACCGTTCTCGACAGGGGCCGTCTTGGGGTCATCTTGTTTTTGTTTCAGGTTCCTAGTGGGCATGCTGGGGCTCTCTTTGGCCGTCGCGGCACGTCTTTGGATCTCTTTTGGGTTGCGCGTGGGGCCTTGCTGGAACCTTCTTGGCCTGTCTAAGGGCTCATCGGGGTTGTCTGGGGGCCCACTCTCGTGATGCCGGAGCAATTCGAATACACACATTCGGCTGGGGGGCGCTTCTAGACTGTTGGGGGGCACTGCTTCGGGGAGCTTTTTCATTCGCCACTTCTCAGCCGATGTTCGACCGTTTCAAGACCCCTTGTGCGCAAACTGGAGACTGCACCGGACCAACATCTGACCCTCAGGCATGATGTGTGGAACGCCTTCTGGGGCTATCTGAGCCAATGTCTTCGCAAGTGGAGCGCTTTGACATGCCAGGGCGTTCTTAGTTGGGTGTCGGGGAGGGGCAATCAACACACAGGCCGAGTCACCCCGTGGGTCGGCGATTTTCCTTAACCTGCTGCTTCGGGCGCTCCTGCGGACGCACGGCTTCACTGGCTTCTCGCACGAGAACGCCAGCTTGACTTGCGTCGACATTTGTGCCGACGGAAGTAGCACTGTCCTCTTCCACAACTTCGTTGAGCATTTGCGCGACGGTTGTGGTCCCGTTGGCGCCCAGTCGCCACCAGCCCCGACGCAGCCCCCGGACGTCCCGCGAGAGGAAAAACCCTCCTCTGCCTTCGCCCTCGTCCTCGTCCTCCTCCCCCGCGCCCCTCCCCCACGCAGGTCCCAGGCCGATCCCGCAGCCGAAGCAAAGCAGCCGCGCGAGCCCCGGCGCGGCTGCCAGCCTCGCCGCCGGGGCGGACGCCGGGGCGGCCCCCGAGGCGACCGCCAGAGGAGGCGGTGGTGCCGGGGCAGCCGCAGCAGGAGCGGCAGGAGGTGGGGCCGCCCGCGCGGCCGCCGGAGCCACCGCCCGCAGGGCCCCAGGGCCAGCATGCAGCAGCGCCCCCGCCGGAGACGGCGGCGGAGCCGGTGGTTGGGCGTTGCGTCATGGAGGGGTCATATAAATGGGGGGGTGGCGAGGGTGGTCCGAAAAGGTACCCAAACGGTATCTAAACGAGCCCCCTGGGGCTCCGGAGGGGCCCGAAAGGGGCAGGAAAGGGGACCGTTTCTGACCCCCCCACTTATGACCCCCCCGTTAAGCCACGCCCAAGGTGGAGCAGCAGCCGATGCATGCGCCGGGGCGGGCCCAAGCAGAGCCCGGCTTGCCCCAGGTGGGGCTGCTGGAGACGCCGCCGGCATCGCCGCGGCGTGCCGCCACGCCTCCGCGGCCCTCGCCGGGGCACTCGCCGGCGAGGCAGCGGCAGCCGCTGGCGCAAGTGCAGCTGGCTGCCCAGCCGCTGGAACAGCAGCAGAGTGCGCCGTCCGCGCGGCAGACGGACCAGGTCGAGGTGGTCGTGGCGCTTGTGGCATCAGAGGAGGAGGTGGTACTGACACTCCCCGTGGACGCCACCGTCGGCGAGTTGCGGCAGGCGTTGGCGAGCTACTTGAGGCAGCCTCCGGTTGCGCGGAGGGCGCGCCTGGTGCAGAAGACCCGCAGCGTCTTCACTGCGCTGCAGGACAGCGACAAGCTGGGCGGCCGGCGGAAAGTCCACGCCATGGGCGTCGACAGCTTGAAGCCCGCGAGGTGGGAGGAGGCCAACTGCACCCCGGACATCGATCCTGGCCAGGGATTCTGCAATGGCATAATTTGTTTGAAGTCCGCGCGGGTTCTTGAATTTGCTTGTGGTGCGCTACACGCGCCAGGGAGGAGGGCCGAGCGCGGATCCCAGAAAAAAACGCGGACCTCCGAACACATCAGCTTATGTTTTCCGTCTTTCTAGAACCAGCGGGTGTTTGGACATTGCGGCCGAGACCACCACAACGCCCAGATTTCGAGGCCCACCGCCTTCAATGCGCCCTCCTGGGGGCCGGGCCTCTGGCCATCAAGACCCCCCTCTTCGGCGCACCTGATGGTCAGGGCCCAGGACCCAGGGCGTATGCACGGATCCCGGTGCAGCTCTCGCGCTCAGGACTTGCAGCCGCGCCCAGCAAGTAGGCCGACCTTGCCCAATCAAGGGCGCTCTTGTACCCTGGGTTTCGCGACCCAGGCCTCCCACATTCCTGTGGCAATGTGGCCCTCAGAAGGGTCTTGTGTCATCTCGCATGTCCTGTCCAATCAGCCTCAGCTGTACTCTTGTCCGTCGTGCAGCCGTCGCCTCCTCCAACGGCGAGGGAGCCCCTGGACGCTGAACGGGCGCGGCAGATGCAGCGGGACCTCCGCGACGGGTTCGCGTCCGAGGCGTTCTGGCCTGACGACGACGACGGCGTCGACGGCGACGGCGACAGCGACGGCAACGGCAACGGCGACGACGGCAACGGCGACAGCGGCGGCGGCAGAGATGGCGGCGGCGGCGGCGACGACGACGACGACGATGACAACGGCGGCGATGGCGGAACTGAAGACGGCGACGGCGATGGCGGCGGCAGCGACGGCGACGACGATGGCGGCTTGGCGGCCGAGGCCTTCCAGCGGCGGCTGCAGGAGCTGCTGGCGCTCCCACGGGGCTCGCCCGAGTTCCTCCAGGGCCGCGCGGTCGAGGTGGCACGAGGGGAGGGGGGGCGAGGAGTGCGAGGCGCGAGGGGTTGAAGGACGAGTGAGGGAGGGAATGATGATGAGCGAAGGGGGGGGGAGGAGGAGGAGGAGGAGGAGGAGGAGGAGGAGGAGGAGGAGGAGGAGGAGGAGGAGGGAGGAGGAGGAGGAGGAGGAGGCGGAGGAGGCGGCGGCGGCGGCGGCGGCGGCGGCGGCGGCGGCGGCGGCGGCGGCGGCGGCGGCGGCGGAGGAGGAGGAGGAGGAGGAGGAGGAGGAGAGGAGGGGGGGAGGGGGAGGGGAGGGGGAGGGGAGGGGGAGGGGAGGGGGAGGGGGAGGGAGGGGGAGGAGGAGGAGGAGGAGGAGGCGGAGGAGGAAGGGAGGAGGAGGAGGAGGAGGAGGAGGAGGCGGAGGAGGCGGAGGAGGCGGAGGAGGAGGAGGCGGAGGAGGAGGCGGAGGAGGAGGCGGAGGAGGAGGCGGAGGAGGCGGAGGAGGCGGAGGAGGCGGAGGAGGCGGAGGAGGAGGAGGCGGAGGAGGAGGCGGAGGAGGAGGCGGAGGAACACGGGGAGGAGGAGGAGGAGGAGGAGGAGGAGGAGGAGGAGGAGGAGGAGGAGGAGGAAGAGGAGGAGGAGGGACGAGCAGGGAGGCTGTAATTATCTGCTTCGAGGCTGAATCGCCGGTTTCGGCCCTCAGGCCTGCAGCACCCTCTGTCGCGTGCGCCTCCGCCCGTGGGCTTTCGGGCTTTCGCGGCTTGGGGGCGGGTAGGAGTTCCACAGCCCCGTCGTGCTGGGCTCGCACGCGCGCCGCCGCCTGCGTGCCCCCAGGCGTCGTGCGCCCACACTTGCGCCGCGAGGCTCACTATTCGGAAGTCACTCGCTGGCACTTCGCCGTCAATTCCGTCAAGTCCAGCGTGCCCCCAATCGCTCAGCGGCTGCCGCCAGGCTCCATGCGCTACACCATGCATCGCCCAGCTCGCGCAGCTCCAGGCTCTCGCCGAGCAAATGCCCAAGGCCGACGCCAGACGCTGGGGCGCACCCAGCTCCTTGTGACACACCGGGCACGCGTCGCTGCCGTGATGGCCATGCTTTGGCCACCTTGCCTCTGCGGGCACGCGCGCGGTCAGCCACCGACCACGCCCGCGAGCACCTCGACATGCTCGTCTCCCACGGCGCCCAGCGCAGCCGAGGAGAAGGCGGCGGCCGCGGACGCAACAACGGGGGAGGGAGACCAGGGAGGAGGAGGAGAGGAGGTGGGAAGGACGACGAGGAGTGAGGAGACGGCCCGGAGGCCAGCCTGGAGCGGGGCGCGCGGTGGAGCCTCGGCTCCATCCACCATGCTTTCTCCTATGCGTCTTCTCGCAGCTTGCTCTCGCAAAAAGAGTTGTGTGGTGAATGTGCTCGTAACGGCGCGCCACCTGGACCCAGATAGCTCTGCGCGTCTTGTCTCTCCAATCGGCTCCCACAACAATGCACGGTACGCCCAAACATCATAGGAGTTCTGTATGTCTTCGTCATGGGTTGCCGCAGAACAGGGGGGCTCGAGGAGATCCCATGCGTTGCCGAAGGAGGGCATCAGCAGAAACCTTCGGCGGTCTGCGCGCTTTTTTGGGGTCGACGCTGCCCCCCGCCGTTGGCGGCACCTCCAGCGCTGACGCAAGAGATCCGCGCGGATTTCCAAATCTGTATGTTTGATCCGGTGCTTCTTCTTGTAGCGGGCGGGGGGCAGGTCCTGGCGGTGCACCAGCTGGTGCTGCCCAAGTACGGCTTCGACGCGAGCCCCCGGGCGCTGCGGGAGGTGCGCGAGCTGCTGGAGCACCTCGCCCAGGGCGACCCCCAGATCACGCAGGTGGACCCTCCGACCTCCACGCCCGCCCCAGTCTTCATCCCTCTCTCCCTCCCATCCTCGTCCCTCCCCCCCTCGCCACTCTCGCCCCTCTCTGCGGTTTCTGCCGCGGCGCGGTCTCGTCCTGCTGCTGCCTCCTCCCTCGCCGTCGTGCCTGCGGGGCTCCGTAAAGGGGAAGGGCAGGGGCCCCGGCGGCAGAGTCAGACAGCGGTTTGTCCGGGATGGGGTGCGCTGTCACGAGTCCTCTGGAGACTTCGGCGGTCCCTTGCCTTGGCGCCCTGGCCTTCCTCGCTGTCCGAGGAGGAGCATTGACCCATACCGCTGCCCTTCCCTCGTTTTCGCCCTTTTTGGGGGGCCTCCTGGGAGGCCCTCAGTCGCCACCGCTGGATTCGCCTCGAAGTCCTGCTCAGAACGCCCCGCGGCAGAGGTCCGGGGCGTGGCGCTGTCGGTACGTTTGTGGTCTCCCCCTCCCCTCCTCCCTCCTCCTCCTCCTCCTCCCTCCTCCTCCTCCTCCTCCTCCCTCCTCCTCCTCCTCCTCCTCCTGGTGTGCAGCCGCGGCTGGGCCGTCCCTCAGCCTTCCCTTCGAGGAGCCGGTCCGTGGCCGAGGCTCGCTGTGGAGGGAGTAGCCCCCTCGTTGTTGATGCTGCTCTCCTGAGGGTACAGCTTATGCGATGCTTAAGAAAACCTAAGTTTTCATCCAGAGTCTCGATTATTCTTAACTTTTCAATGTAAATCCCAAGATTTTGATAGAAGTTCTGGGTTTTACTCAATTTCTGAGACTATGAATTTCTTAACCCATGATTTCTTAAGCATTTCGCAGGGTGTACAGTCGGGGCACTGAGGAGGGAACCCTTTTCGTTGGGGAGGGGCTCGGTGTTCCTTGATTGTTTCGCAGCTTGCCTCGGGTGTTCCTTAGGTTTTCGAGGGTACGGCTCTCCTGAGGGTACGGCTGCACCAGAGACCACGGCCTGCAGTTTGCAGTCGGGGCCCTGAAGAAGGAACCCTTCTCGTTGGGGAGGGGCTTCGTGTTCCTTGATTGTTTCGCAGCTTGCCTCAGGTGTTCCTTAGGCGTTCGATGGGAAATCGAACTTCAACTGATGGGAAAGAGGGGCCTCGCTCCTTATTTAGCGTTCCTTAGGTCAACGCCCCCACTGTAGGTCTTGACATCGGCGGGCCGTCTCTTCAGCGGCGGGTGCTGTCAGGATCCAGGCAGGGGTCCACTGGCGATGGCCTGAGTAGGGAGTTGCTGTGTCATTGGTGGTTCCTTCCCTCCTCCTCCTTCCTCCCTGCCCTCCTACCCGTCTCCCCTCTTCATTCTCCATCTCTCTTCTCTCACCTTCTTCCATACCTCCTCCCCCCCTCCTCCAGCTCTCCTCCTTCCTCCCTCACGCATCCAACCTCGTCGTCCTCCCTCCTCCGTCCCCAGCCTGCATTCCCCAATGCCTAACGCTCGGCGTTTGCTTGTTACCGCAGGGCTGGCGCTTGCATCTCCGCCGCGTCCAGTTAGGAGGCAGAACGGGAGAGAGGAGAGGACGAGGGAGGGGGAGGAGGGGGAGGAGGCTGAGGCGGAGGTGGAGAGGGAGGGTGAGGAAGAGGAGGGGGAGGGGGAGGGGGAAGGGGGGGAGGGGGGGGAGGAGAGTGAGGGAGAGGAGGACAAGGACGATGAGGCGGAGAAGCAGCACAGGGGGGGGGACGCCCAGAGATCCCCGACTTCCTGCTTTCCTTTCCTGACGTGACCCACCCTGACCTCGCAGCTCAGGGGGCGAACGTTTCGCCGCGCGCGGATCTGCCTCGACTGCCCCTGGGCCCGGGGAAAGAGGTGTCCCCGAGTCCAGCGCTGGGGGGAAGGCGGGCCAGCTCGGCACGGTCGGACTGGGGCACACGATGGAGGTCGGCTCCGCAAGGGGTTATACGGATGCTCTTCGTGGTTGTTGTTGGATGGTCGTGTGCATCCTGGGGGAGGGTACTCCAGATTTCGTAATGGAGGAGGAGGAGGAGGAGGAGGAGGAGGAGGAGGGGCGGGGGCAGGTGGGGTCTCATTTCGGGGGGGGTCTGGGTCTCATTTCGGGGGGGGTCTCTTCCAGGCCATCTTGAAGGGCCTGGGGGGGCCTGGGGACGACGTTTTGGAGGGTTCGCCCACGGGGGGGGCTCTGAAATGGCTTGTCTTGGAGGGTCCAGACCCCCTCCCTTTTATTACGAACTCTGGAGTACCCTCGAGAGTTCTACAGTCTGGCCGGCGGGGGGTCTCACGTTCTTGCAGGATGTTCCGCTCCTTGATCCGCGGCGTTGGAGGTGCTGGGCAGAGCCTGTTCAAATCGCCATCCCCAGACCCCCTCTGCGGTCTGGGGATGCAGCGAGGGCTTCCGACGAGGATTTCTTATTCTTCTTCTTATCCGTAAATAGGCTTCGCCACCTGCCGCCGGCCCCATATAATGGGATATCAGAGTCGCGTCCGTGCGTCTCGGCGCTGCCTTAACGCATCTGGGAAAATGTGGGGGCGGACCGGAATCATCATTTTATATTGAGAGGTCGGCGTTATCGAAGACGCCTACGGCGAATCACCGCCGCCCCCTGCCTTTTTGGAAGCGCCGATGTGGCCGAACGTTGAGGCCAGACCTGGCCGTCTTGGAGGTCATCTTGGAATGCTCCAGGGCCGTCTTGGAGGCCATCTTGGGCGTCTTAAAGGCCTCCTGGGCCGTCTTCGGGGCCTCTTGGGGTCGTCTCGGGGCCCTCTTGGGCCGTTCTGGGGCCATCTTGGAGGCCTCTTGGGCGATCTTTGGGGGCTCTTGGGCCGTCTCGGGCCGTCGGAAGGCCGAAATGAAGCAAATGTCAAAGTCCTTCGAAAACCTATGGACAATACATGTTTGTGGCCTTTTGCTGGCCTTCCTGGAGGCCCTCTTGGAGGCCTCGTGGGCCGTCTCGGGCCAGCTTCGAGCCACCTTCGGCCATCTTGGTGGGCTCCTGGCCCGTCTGACGCCGTCGGAAGCCGTTTGGGGGGGATTTGGGGCCCTCTTGGGGTGCTCCAGGGCCGTCTTAGAGGCCGTCTGAGGCGTCTTGGAGGCTATCTTGGCCGTCTTGGAGCCCTCTTGGGGCCGTCCTGAGGGCCTCTTGGGCCGTCATGGGGCCGTCTTGGAGGCCTCTTGGGCGATCTTGGGGCGATCTTGGGGGCCTCTTGGGCAGTCTTGAGCCGTGAGAATGCCGAGAAGAAGCAAATACCCAAATCCTTCAAAAACTAATGGAAAATTAATGATTCTGGCCTCTTCGGGCTCTCCTGGAGGACCTCCTGGAGTCCTCTTGGGCCGTCTTGGAGGCTTTTTGACCGAACTTGGAGGTATCTTGGACTCTCTTAGGCCGTCTTGGGGGAGGCCGTCTTGGACCATCTTGGGCGGACTTGGAGGCCATCTTGGATCTTTTTGGAAGCCATCTTGGCCGTCTTGGAGGCCATCTTGAGCCGTCTTGGAGGATTTGTTGCGGACGTTGAGCTCGTTTGCGGGCCTGGAGCTCCCTCCGGGGACCCCGGCGCTTCGGCGGGACGCGCCGGAGCCCCAGGGGGAAGAGTTCTTTTGGAAAAGAACCAAATACAAAACCGAAGTCATCTAGCACGGCAGGCACCCCTGTGATGAATCTACAGGGGGCGGCGAATTATCGAAGACGCCTACGGCGAATCACCGCCGCCCCCTGCCTTTTTGGAAGCGCCAATGTGGCCGAACGTTGAGGCCAGACCTGCCAAGCTATCAGACCATGTGTTCCCCGAATCGGTTTGGAAAGCCTTCGGGGAACACGTGGGCATCTTGAAGGTCATCTTGGCCGTCTGGAGGCCATTTTCACCCTTTCGGGCCTTCTTGGAGGACGTCTTGGAGGGCTCTTGGGTCGTCTTGGAGGCCATATTGCGTCTGGGATCTCTTTGGCCGTCTTGGGGGCCTCTTGGGGCCGTCTCGGGCCGTCGGAAGGCCGAAAAAAAGCAAACGCCTCAATACCTCAAAAACCAGTGGGAAATCAATGATTTGGGCCTTTTCGGGCCTTCCTGGAGGCCCTCTCGGAGGCCTCCAGGAAGGGCCACCTTAGGGCCAGGTTCGGCCGTCTTGGTGGGCTCCTGGTCCGTCTGACGCCGTCGGAAGCCGTTTGGGCGGCCTCTCTGGGCCGATTTGGGGTCCTCTTGGAATGCTCCAAGGCCGTCTTGGAGGCCATCTCGGGCGTCTTAAAGGCCTCCTGGGCCGTCTTGGGGGCCTCTTGCGGTCGTCTCGGGGCCCTCTTGGGCCGTTCTGGGGTCATCTTGGAGGCCTCTTGGGCGATCTTTGGGGGCTCTTGGGCCGTCTCGGGCCGTCGGAAGGCCGAAAAGAAGCAAATGTCAAAGTCCTTCAAAAACCTATGGACAATACATGTTTTTGGCCTTTTGCTGGCCTTCCTGGAGGCCCTCTTGGAGGCCTCGTGGGCCGTCTCGGGCCAGCTTCGAGCCACCTTCGGCTATCTTGGTGGGTTCATGGCACATCTCACCCCGTCTTGGGGGCCTTTCTGGGCCGAATTGGGGCCTTCTTGGGGCGCTTCGGGGCCGTCTTGGAGGCCATCTAGGCCATCTTGGGCGTCTTGGAGGCCTCTTGGGCGGTCTTGGGGCCCTCTTGGGGGCCTCTTGGGCCGTCATGGGGCCATCATGGAGACCTCGTGGGCGATCTTGGGGCGATCTTGGGGGCCTCTTGGGCCCGTCTTGAGCTGTCGGAATGTCGAGAAGAAGCAAATCCCAAAATCCTTCAAAAACCATTGGAAAATCAATGATTCTGGCCTCTTCGGGCCTTCCTGGAGAATCTCTTGGAGGCCCTTTGGGCCGTATTGAAGGCCTCTTGGGCCGTCTTGGGCCATGTTGAGGCCATCCTGAGGCTATCTGAGCCCGTCTTCGGTACATCTTGGGCCGTCTTGGAGGCATCTTGGGACCATCTTAGCCGTCTTGGAGGCCATCTTGGGGCGTCTTGGAGACGTCTTGGAGACCATCCTGGGCCATCTTGGCCGTCTTGGACGCCATCTTGGGCCAACTGGAGGAAACAGAGGCAAGACGGATGCGTTTTAAGATCCTTTCCGGGTGGCCGGCGGGACGCGCCAGAGCCCCAGGGGGATGTCTTTTTTTGGAGAATGAGCCAATCCCAAAACCGAGAGGGTCTAACACGCCAGACGCCAGGCACCCCTGTGATGAATCAACAGGGGGCGGCGGATAGTGGCCTTCGGCCCATCCCGCCACCATGTCTGGGTTGCGGCTCTGAGGCCTCTTGTATATGTGTTGGGGTGTCGTGGGGAGCCTCTCGGAGGCCTCTTGGAGGCGGTTTCGGCGCCTCTTGGGGGCCTCATGGGGCCTCGTGGGGCACCTTTTAGGCCTCTTGGAGGCGTCTTTGGCGCGTCTTTGGCGCCTCTTGGGGCCTCCTGGGGGCTTCTCGGGTCTTCTCGGAGCGCTTCTTGGGTCATCTTGGAGTCCTCTCGGGCCGTCTATGGGCCCTCTTGGAGGTGTCTTGGACTGTCTTTGGGCGGTATTGGGAGCTTCTTGAGCCATCTTGGAGCGTCGGAGGAAAAAGCCTTCTTTTTAAATCGACGATGCTGGCCTCTTGGGGCTCTCTCGGGCGGCCTCTTGGAGTGCTCTTGGGGCCTCCTGGGGCCCTCTTGGGCCGTCTTGGAACCACCTTCGGGCGCCTCGGAGCATTCGTGGCCTCGGCAATACGAATATAGCGTAATTGTCGAGGGTTGATGGCCACGTGGACGCGAACATTGAATACTTTACGGGGGTTTGTTGCCTCGGGGAAGCAAGAATTGAGCAATTCGCAAGGGTTCGGGGACGCGAAAAGAAGTTAATGTACGATGGATTCTGGCTTTGGGGACGCGAGTATTGAGCAATGTGTTAGGGTTTGTGGCCTCGGGGACGCGAATATTCACTGAGTTGCAAAGGATTCTGGCTCCGAAGACGCGAACATTGCGTAATTTACAAACGTTCGTCGCCTCGGGGACGCAACACTTGACTAAGTTACACGGGTGTGTTGCCTAGGGGGCGCGGATACGGTGTAATTCACGAAGGATGGTTGTTTCGGGGACGCAAGCGTTGAGTAGTTTTCGAGGGATATTGGCCTCGGGGACGCGAACATGGATGATTTTCATAATGGGTGGCGGCCTCGGGGGCGCAAGTGTGGCGTAATATAACATGGTGCTGCGTGCGAGCATGCACACGCGATGGCTGAACAACATCGGCTCAACTTGCCGACCGCTGGCCAAGGCGGGTCGCGCCTACCCTGTGGGGGAGCTCACTTGGAGGACGTCAGCAGCCCCTTCTCGTGCAGCAGCCTGCGCCGAATCGGCCTCCATCTCGCCCCGCTGCCGCGTCTCACTGGAGCCCTCGATTACGATGAGGCTGCCCTTGGCGACATCAAGCAGGGCCTCCACCCGGCTGCCCTCGGCGACATAATCATCGCCAAGTAGCTGCCACACGCTTTGGGGAACAACACCCTCAAGCATCTGACACTCATCGCCACGCAAACCAGCGTCCCAGGAAACCCCATGTCTGGGCTGCGCGAGAGAGCGAGAAGCCTAGCGCCAGACGGCGCACGAACAAGGTGAAACAGGGCGCCGCGATGCCGAATCCCACCAGCCCTTTGGGCGACAGGTGGTCTAACGAGATTCCTCTTCCCTGTTCCGGCCCGCGCCCCTGCCGCAAGGTGCCCCGTGCACAGCCAACTCCAAACGAGGAGGCCCGACGCGCCAAAAGCGCGCCGCAAAGAGCAAAGCCAGAACAATATCGGTCAGAATCTGTCCTGCGAGCGTGGCCGATATTCGGGCCACTGGCTCGGTGGCGGGAACCCCCCGCTGTAAGGAAGCAGCCCCCCATCCTCAATCGTGAAGCTCGGCCGGAACGAGGGGCAAGGAGGGGGAGGACGAGGAAAACGAGGAAGTGGTGGACACGGCGTGCCCACGACGAGCGGCCTGGCTTCCGACCATCCAGCAAGTTTTGACGGGCACTGCGGCACCGCAGCGCGGAGGAGAGGAGGAGGAGGAGGAGGAGGAGGAGGAGGAGGAGGAGGAGGAGGAGGAGGAGGAGGAGGAGGAGGAGAGAGGAGGAGGAGGAGGAGGAGGAGGAGGAGGAGGAGGAGGAGGAGGAGGAGGAGGAGGAGGAGGAGGAGGAGGAGGAGGAGGAGGAGGAGGAAGGGTGAGGGGAGAAAACGCGGCGAGCAGACACGAACACGCAGGAGGGGAAAGGGGGAAGGGGACGGCAAGGGCAGCAGCAGGCAAACAGACACGCAGGGGGCGGGCGGGGGGAGGGGCGAGGGTCGTCGGAGGCCGTCGGGGGTCGTCGTGGGTCGTCGTGGGTCGTCGTGGGTCGTCGGTGGTCGACGTGGGTCGTCGGGGGGATGGGGGTCATCGTGGGTCGTCGGTCAGGGGGCGCCCGCTCATGTGGCGTCCGCCGCCTGTGCCGCCGTTGCCGCGGTCAGCCTGGCGGCGGCCGCGGGCCCCCGCGTGGCGCCTGCAGCCGGCGGAGCACGGCCCGCGCATTCTCCTTATGAAGGAGAAGCGAGAGTCGCTGGGCGTGCTCCACCGCCGCCTGCGCGGGGTCCTCCCCAGTGGCGTCCGCCGCGCGCTTCGCCAGGACGGCCCACGCACGGCGTGCCTCCTTCCCCCAGGCGCCGCCGTGCGTTTCCATCACCATCGGGATGAAGGTGATGCCGGCCACGCCACAGCTGCGCGCCGTGTCGAGGAACTGGCGCTTCTGTTCCTCGTAGCGCTCGGCGGCGGCGCCGGGCGCGGCGGCCGAGGCAGCCAGCTGGTCGCCCCGCAGCCCGGAGGTGACTGCGAAGTCCAAGGCGGCCGGGACGCCGCTGCGCCAACGGGGGATACACGTCTGCCGGGCGCAGGGCGCCCTCGTCGAGCCCGCCGCCGTCCTCCTCCGTCTCGGGGGGGCCCTCGCCTCGCTGGCGGGGCTGCATCAAACCCGGTCGCTCGAGCTCGGCGCCGGGGAAGCCAGCGGCCTGCGCGGCGAAGAAGGTTTTGTCGCGCAAAGCGTTGTGCCGTTTCACGCGGTCTCCGCGGCGCGGCAGGGGCACACCAGCGCGTGGTCCCCGTAGACGTCGAGGATGCCGTCGCAGGCCGAGCAGAAAGCCTCCTCGTCCGCCAGCTGTACCCGCAGGCGCCTCCGCAGGGCGATCAGCATTAAGCCGTGCGGGAAGTCCGTGCCGACCTCGGCGCAGGGTCGCGCCTGCATCCAGCCGCAGGCGCCTTCCGCGCTCACCGGCGAGAGGTGGGCCCTGGTGGCGAGGCTGGCGCGATCCCAGAGCTCGGCTTTGGCGTCTTCGTCTAGTTTGTCAGAGAGGCCGCGCTGGTCGCCATGCCGGCTGGCGTCGACCGTGATCCTCCCCGCCTGCGGGAGCAGGGCGTTGTAGGACGCCACCGCAGCGCCCAGAGCGCCGTCGGCGCCGGTGTCGTCGTCGGAGTAGCCCGCCCAGAGTTGCCGGCAGAGCGCAAAGCAGGCCGCGCGGGAGGCCAGGTAGGCGGCGGGCGCGCGGCGCTCGGCTGAGCGCAGCCCCAGGCCGCCTGCCTTGAGGGCAAGCTGCGCTTGCACCCAGGAGTCGTCCGTCGGGGAGCTGCTGCTCAGCTGCTCGAGGCTGGCCCGGACTGCGCTGTCGAGAGCAATCAGCGCCTCCGTGTGCGTGCTAGGCGGAACGACCCGGCCGAGTAAGTCAGCCTGCAAAAGCCAGCACGCTGTCGCAGCAGGTGAAGCGCGATTTGGGCGTTTTCCAGAGCACCAAGTGCGTCGAGGAACTCGGTGGCCTTGTCGACTCGCCGTTGGGTGTGCTCGCGGCAGAACACGTCGCTGCCGACTGGCGCACTCAGGAGTTCAAAGCAGCCGCCTGCGCGCAGGCGGAAGCCAGGGGCGAAAGCCTGAAAGTCCACTTCGCTGTCGCCCCCGCCGGTCGGGACCACCTCGCACTTCCCCGGCACCGTGCCTAGCTGAAGTCCCACGGCTGCCAGTTCTCCCACCAGCAAGTGGAGGTTAAAAGAGATCGTGGCCTCGGGGGCGCGAAGATGGTGTATTTCAGAAGGGGTGGTGGCTTTGGGGGCGCGAGCGCATTGTAATCTGCGAAGGATCGTGGCCTCGGAGACGCGAACACAGTGGAATTTACGAATCACTATTGCGTCTGGAGCGCGAATCACACACACGCACACACACACATTCACACACACACACACACACACACACACGCACATGCACACACACACACACACACACACACACACACACACACACACATATATATACATGCGTGTCCCACGGCCCCGCAGGAATTCAAACAACGCGACGCGGGGGTGGTAGCCGGAGGCGTTTCGGCTCCCCCCCTCCTCGCGCGGATTTCAACAATTTTCAACTTGAAGTAGAAAGCAGGACTGTAACATTGGAGACTGGAAACTGCAACTGGTGCAGGGCGCTGGAACCTGAGCCTCGCAGCCTGATGGCCCCACAAGGGGCGGGCGGATTCTTCTTCATTCTCTTTTTCTGCTTCGTCTTTCTTTCCGGGGCCCGATGCGTCTGCACTTCGGGGCACTACCGCTCGCCTTGCAGGAGGAAAAGACATGAACCCCAAGACCCCCCCCCCCCTGGGTGCCCATCCTGCCAGCGACGTCGAGGGGGATCCAACCCTGGCGGCGGCAACCCGCCCCCAGGCGCCCCGAGAGTTCCCCTCCCGGGCGCGCGCCCAGACACCTCACACTGGGCCGGGGCGGCCCGGCCCCGGGCCCATGACCTGTGGTGACCGCTGCCCGCGATGCGAGCAGGGGCTGCGAGCGGCGAGCGTACCCCCATCCATCAGGAGGGAGGGAAACACACAGACACAATGAATCGCCGACTCCCGGGAAATTTGCCTGGCGAAGGACTCAGCCATATGCAGCTGTGAGTACCGCAATTGTGAATATCTTTTTTCGGTGGCGCTCCCTATGAGGCTACGAGCCGTATGAGGGGTGCGCTGGATTGCGTTGCAGGGTACACAACACGAACGAAGACGATTGGCATAATTACGAGAGACTGAGCGCGGGTGAGTGTGAGCGCGGGTGACTCTGAGTGTGAATGAGTCTGCGTGCGAGTAAGTATATTTGCATGAATGCGAGCATGGCCGCGCCTGGTGTGTGTATACATACGCATATATGTTTCTCCGTGTATTTCTCTCTCTCTCTCTCTCTCTATATATATATACACATCTATATACACACGATTGTGAATGGTTCACGTATGTTTGACCCTGGGTACTCGTGACACTGAGCGTGGCCGCCTCAGGAAGCTTCCCCTGGAACCCCGACAGTAGCGCCCGCACGCCGCGACGCCCATGTCGGCACGCTCCTCACGAGCATCGCGCCCGCTTCCTTCGCGTTTTTTCTGTCCCTATTTGCCCGTGCACGCCCACGCCCTGGGTTCGGAGGCGCCATGCGAACTGCGCCAATGCGACCTTACGTGGAGCTCCCCATGAAGCCACGAAGCGTGTGAGGGGTGTGCCCATATTGGGCGGCGGCGAAATGCGAACTGGGCCACCGGGGCCTTAAATGGAGTTCCCAATGGGGCCACCAAGCGTGTGAGGGGTGTGTCTACATGGGGCGGCGGCGCCATGCGATTTGCGCCACCGGGGCCTTAGATGGAGCTCCCTATTGGGCCACGAAGCGTGTGAGGGGTGTGCCCAAATTGGGCGGCGGCGCAATTCGGGCTGTGCCACTGGGGCCTGGCGTGGGCCTCCCTTTGGGGCCACGAAGCGTGTGAGGGGTGTGGCAAAATAGGGCGGCGGCGCCATGCGGGCTGCGCTACCGGGGCCTTAGATGGAGTTCCCACTGGGGCCACCAAGCTTGTGAGGGGTGTGTCTACATGGGGTGGCGGCGCCATGCGGTTTGCGCCACTGGGCTTCAGATGGAGCTCCCTATGGGGCCACGAAGCGTGTGAGGGGTGTGCCCACATGGGGCGGCGGCGCCATGCGGGTTGCGCCACTGGGACCTTAGGTGGAACCCCCGATGGGGCCACGAAGCGTGTGAGGGGTGTGCCGAAACAGAGACATGCGGAGAGCAAAGGCAAGGAGGGGGAGGAGGGAGGAGGAGGAAGAGGAGGAGGAGGAGGAGGAGGACGAGGAGGAAGAGGCGGAGGAGGAGGAGGAGGAGGAGGAGGAGGAAGAGGAGGAGGGGGGAGGAGGAGGAGGAATGCGGGGCACCGTTTCTTCAAAATGAGGACCCAACACCACAGCATGTTTGGGAAATGTATGAAAATGTTGGAAATGGGGGAAAACGGAAACGTAGAGATATATGGGGAATCCGTGTATTCGTGTGCATGTGTTTGTGTGTCCCAGGGCCCCTTCCATCCGCGCCTTCGCGGTCCAGGCCCCAGGGCGCGATCCTGCGGAGGCGCGGCCGCACGGACACGCTCCGCGCGGGGCATCCGCGAGTGAAGGCGAGGCAGCGCCCCCCGCACCCGCGGGGTCGGATTTTTCCATCTTTCTGTAAAATTTGAAAGTTCGTTTTGATAACAGGTATTTTTCCCACCTGTAGCGGGTTATGCCGCGTCTGCCAGTTGAATTCTCAGGGTCGTAGCTGCAATATTACTATCAAAAGACTTGAGGGAACCGTCGGCCGTTTCGAGTCATCTTGACACGCGTTGACGGTTTTCTGTACGTAACTCCAGATTTAGGACAGAGCCAAAGGGGGGCCGGCCCGCGAGGCCGCGGATGCCCGGATGTGTTTTTCGCAAACGCGTCGGGGGTTGTTGCGGGTGGCCCTGGCCCAAGGTGCGCCCAGGTCTGCACTCTCGATGTCGGAGCCCCCGGGGCCGCCCGGGCCTCGCGAGGGGTTCTCGGGATGCCTCGGGGGCCTGTTTGGATCGGCTTTGGAAGCGTACGACAGACCTTTCTCAGAGCCCCGAATCATCAGGGGTAGCTCGGGTCAGGGCCAACTCGGGTTCGTTTTCGGGATTCCGAACCCGACTTACCCCGGACCCGACTTACCCCGGATAATTCAGGCGTCCAGAGCCCCGAATCATCAGGGGCATCTCGGGTCAGTTGTTTTTTGGGAATCCAAGCCCGAGTCACCCCGGACCCGAGTTACCCCGGACAGTTCGGGCGCCCAACTTTCGTCGGAGGGACCTTGAGTGCGGGCCCACAGGAGTCCCCCCAGCGCCGGCCTGCACGCTTGGATTTGGCGCCCCCGCGGCCACCTGAAGCCGCGCACCAAGGGGTAAACCTTGACCAGGGTCACTCTTGCGCGTAGCCGATCTGCGTTCCTGGGGGCACCTTGGGCCAGGGGCACTTCTGGCAACACCCGAAAACACCTCCCTGGCTCAGCCCAGGGGGCTCGTACACAAACCTTGGACCAAGGTGGGCCAGGATCCCGATGCACTCATCGTTGTGACTTTTCAATCCGCGGGGCCCAGAGGTATCGATTCCTTCCGAAGGGGCCACTGCCGTCGTAGGTCCGTGACTTATGTATGCTCTGGCGGAAAGGCGCTCCCCCCCGGAAGTCGGCATCGAGGAGGAATGTTGAGATTGAGCAGAAACTAATGCACCGGAGGTCTGGGCCTGTGTGCACTGTGGACGCGGCCGCAAGAAGCTTTCGCAAGACACCTAACCCTGAAAATCCACCAGCGACGTGCAACTGGGAGGAATAAACCAACGCATTCTGAATGCAGCAAGTTAGCCACCAGACCACTCCAGGGGAGGGTATTTTTCGACACCCCTCACGAGGATCGTGGCCTCCGAGGGGGGAGCCGCAATCGACTACCCCCAAGAGCCCCCCAAGAGGCCCTGGGGGCCTCCAAAACGCCGCCAAGGAGCCCCAAGAGACTCCCAAGAGGTCCCCAAGAGGCCCCCAAGAGGCCCTAAAGAGGGCTCCAGGGCCGGCGGCATGAGCGAAGCGATTAAATAAACCAACGCATTCTGAATGCAGCGAGTTCGTCACGCCCGCGGGTTGTCGCCGTGCGGCGCCCGAAGCGAAAAAAAACCCTAGGCACACTGGCGAACGGCATCCAGTTTTCGCCGGAGCTCCGCGCAGAATTCTTGAGCAGGCGCTGGGCCTCCCCTGGCGACGCCTCCTGCGCCGCCCGTTGCGCGCTCCGCGCGCCAGGAGGCCGCCCAGCGAATATCCACGAAATTTGCACAGGCGTCGTTCCCCTTTACTTGTTGACGTTTCGCATTTCCCTAGCAGCCCATCCATACACGATGACCTAGCGAGTTAGAGGTGACCAGGGAAGTGTAGGAGCAAGAGAGGGGGCGGATGTTATCTCCCAAAGTGGAGGAGAAGGATGAAGGAGGACATGGAGGTGGAGGTGGAGGAGGAGGAGAAGGAGGAGGGGGAGGAGGAGGAGGAGGAGATAGAAGAAGAGGGCATCTGCAGATGGGGCGGAGAATGAGGCTGGGCAGAAGGCCAGAGGCCTCTTGGAGGCCTCTCGGAGTCTCTTGGGATGTCTCGTGGGGGCTTCCCGGGAGGCTTCCTGGGTTGTCTTGGGGGCCGCGTAGGGGCCTCTTAGGGGCCTCCTGGGGGCCTCTTCAAGGGCTCCCACGAGGGCGCGAAGTTATTCGCGCTTCGCGGTTCTTGTTCCTTCTCCCCCCTCCTCCTCAGCTTTCGTTTCTCCCTTTGGGGGGGCGGCGCGAGAGCGCGAATTTTTTCGCGCTTCGCGCTTCGCGGAACGCGAAGCGCGAACTTGGGAGACCTAGCTCTTGGGGCTGTTTTGGGTTCTGTTGGGCGCACTGGAGGCCCCCTTGATGCCATCTTGAAGGAGGTCGCTCACAGAAGGTGAGAGCTTCAGTTCGTGCCGCCTCTCTGGAGCCCCCAAGGTGGCCTCGTGGAGCCCTCTTGAGGCACTCTTGGGGCGCGCTTAGTCGCGCTCGGGGCCGTCTTTGGGCCCCCTTGGGCCTGTCTTGGGGCCCTCTACGGCCATCTTGGGTCCATCTTGACGCCTCGGAAAACCATCAGAAGCGAAAAGGCGAGACCGCAGACAACATGGATTTTCCGTAGGTGTCGTGAGGATTTGGGCCTCGGTGATCCGAGGCCATTTGAAGCCGCCTATAGGGGCGGTCCTGGAGTCTCTCGGATCACGTTGGAGGCTACTTGGAGCCATCCCGAGCCATCTCGGATGATATCTTTGGCTCGCTGAGGCCCTCCTGGAGCCATCTTTGGCCATCTCGGACGCTCAAAGGGGTCGCGGAGCGCCGTCCAGGGTTGGTGGGTAGGGGGGGGGGGGAGGGTAAACCCCTCCCCGAAGGGGAAGAGAGGACGATTGAGGAGAAAACACGCTAAACGACCTACTGCCAGAGGGCAGGTGGGATTCTGGTTCTCGATGCGCGGCTCTATCATAGGCGTATAGTTCTAGGCCGCCCAGATGGGGTCAGAGTAGATGGGATCGGATGACCGCGCCGTATCGCGGATGCATCGGCGATGCGGCTCGATGTGCAGCCCGATGTTCTCCATCCCGACGTCGCCTGTGCATCGCCGACGTCGCCGATGCATCGGTGATGCATTTGCGATGGATGCGGCGCGATGCTCCGACCCTGTCTGCTCGGACCCCACGCTAGAGGCCTCCAGCGGGTCGGCGTGCTGCGAATGCCTGGCAGAAGCCCCGTGGTCCTCCGCAGCAGTTTCAGCTTCGGCCTCCCTCGCGGCCGAGGGCCCCGCGGGCCGCCTGCGGCCCCATGGGTCGCTGGGACGCGTGGTGGCGCGGGCCGCCGCGCAGAGGGGCGGCGGAAGGCACCGAGCTCGAGGCGAGGCGGAGGCCACCGGAATCTCGCCCAGCCCCCTCCCACTTGCCAGGGGTGCCCACGGATATCGCCGTCGGGGAAGCCGTCGCCCCTCTGGGTCCTCACCTGGGTGGGGTTGGCAGCGAAGGGCGCCGCACGCCCAACAGAACATCTCGACGTCCAGGACAGTCGCTCCTCGCAGCCCTCGTGGCGTCTCCCGAGAGGCCGCGCGCCGCCTCGACCTGGAGGAGCTGCTGCAGCGGTGCCCCGACCTCCTGCGCCAGGCCCGGGGCTGCGCAGTGAAGCGGGGGGGGGGCCGCACGGGCACAGTGACGAACCAACAACACTCAGGAGGAAAAGAAACACACAGACACAATTGATCCTCGATTCCCAGGAAAATATGGGAAAATATGGGAATTGGGGGGGAAGACGAAAACCCAGAAAATATGGGAAAATATGGGGACTATTTTTATTTGTGTGTATTTATTTGTGTGTCCTAGTTTCCCTTTAAACACACACACACCCATACCCATATGGGGGATCGGAGAGGGCTATGGGTGCGTGTTTTCGGATGGGGGTCCCCGCTCGAACGGGAGCGTTCCCCAGGGTCCGACAACCCGCACCCATACCCACAGCCAGTCCTCCTCCCAACGACCCCCCTATGGGTATGGGTGCGTGTTGTGCGTTCGTCACACCGGGTGCGCAAGCTGCCCGCGCGAGCTCGCTCGCGTGAGGCGCCGCCTCCCACCGTGTCCCCTTGAGATCCGACGACGCAGACCCGAGCCCGGGGGCCCCCCGTGGTCAAAACTCCCCACGCCCATCCCCCGCACCAGATTTTGGTCCCTTGTCGGGGGCGGAGAAGAGGGGGGTGATGACTAGGGGGGGGGATATCATGGCGTGGGCCATGATATCTCCCCAGATTTCATGGCGCCTCTTCTTGTTTCATTACGTCCCTGGCCCCCCCGCTGGGCCGCGCACATGCCGCCGGTCATGATTTGCACCCCCCCCTCTTGGACGCCCCCCTCTTGACCGCTCCCGACCTTGGGCTGGCAGGCCCCCTAAATCCGCAGCGAGATACTTATCCCGACCCCTGTCCTTTGGAAACATCTCGCAAGTCGCGCACCGTTTGTTTGGAGGCGCGCGTGCGCCCTTGGCTCCAACGCTGGCGCACCTCGCTTGGGTAAGCTGCAACCCGCCACGCTAATTGTTTATGTTCTTCGGGCTAGGGCTCATCATTCTGCTGGGGGGCGCGGAGCAGGAACGATTGCGCCCCGGCGCGATTGCGGGCATGGCGGGCGACGCGGAACGAGTTCCGGGATACACACACACATACATTCATATATATATATATATATATATATATGTATATATGTATATATATATATATATATATATGTGCTCGCCCCCATATCTCATATGATCATGTGGGGGGGGCTACCATATATATATATATATGTATATATATATATATATATATATATATATATGTGCACATGGCGTTTCCGTCGTTTTGCCTCGCGAGGGGCTTCCTGGGGGCGCGTCAGGGCGCGGCGTGTCTCGACGCGTGGGCGTTCAGAGGCCTGTGGGGTCCAGGGCTTTCATGGCCTGGGGGATAATTTTGTTAGTGCTCCAGATTTCGTAATAAAAGGGAGGGGATCTCATTTCGAGGGGGTTTTCTTCCAGGCTCTCTTGGAGGGCCTGGGGGGGTCTGGGGACGATGTTCTGGAGGGTTCTCCCACGGGGGGGGTCTAAAACTTCTCGTCTGGGAGGGTTGAGACCCCCGCCCTTTTATTACGGAATCTGGAGTACCCTGGGGTCTGAAAAACGTACCCCCAAACCGTTGGGGGCACATCAGCTCGATGGTGAGCTCAGACATTTGGGGAGGTCACCATCTCGGCAGCTTTCCCCGGTAAGGTTGCTGCGTGGGCTGATCTCCCCCCGTTGGATTAGCCTGATCGCTCATGTTATGTGTTCTTCGCTTGTGCGGTACTCCAGATTTCGTAATAAAAGGGAGGGGGTCTCAACCTTCCCAGACGAAAAGTTTTAGACCCCCCCTGTGGGAGAACCCTCCAAAACATCGTCCCCAGACCCCCCCAGGCCCTCCAAGATAGCCTGGAAGAGACCCCCCCGAAATCAGACCCCCTCCCTTTTATTACGAAATCTGGAGTAACTGTTCCAGTGTTCTGCGGACGAGTTTTTTGGCCCAAGGTGTCTGTCAGTTGTTTGCAACGCGCGCGCGCCAATGCATCGTCTCTTGGATTAAGTGATCTCGCATTACCAGATGTCGGCCGCAATGTTGATGGAGCGGCTTTGCCCTCGCAGTGTAAAACAATATTTACCGCGGTGGGCGACAAGCAACCCTTGACAAGGGTAGGGGTAATAATTTCACTTCGCATTAAAGGGCTACGGCGGATTTTTCATGCCCCCTGAGACCTCCAGGACGGCTGCAATGTGCAACAAGAGGCCGCTAACATGGACCTGTGTGGCCAACGAGGCTCCCAGATGGCCATAAACTTGCCAGAGGAGACGCGCGAGCGGGTCCAACAGGGCCCGCGAAAGGGCCTCGAGAAGCACACGATGTTGATTGCCAGTTGTTTGTTTCAAGGATTCTGGCTCCAAGAGGCTTCCAAGAGGGCCCCAAGGTGTCCAAATCATTGATAAACCATCGGACAAACATTGATTTTGAAGATCTCGCCTGTTCGTGTCCGATGGTCTTCTTGAGAAGTCAGTCTCAACACATTCGGGTGCTTCATAGAGATTCGGGTGCTTCATAGCGATCCTCCTCCTGCTCCTGCTCCTGCTCCTCCTCCCCATCCTCCTCCTACTCCTCCTCCTCCTCCGCTTCCTCTTTCTCTTCCTCCTCCTCCTCCTCCTCCTCCTCTTCCTCCTCCTCCATCTCCTCCTCTTCCTCCTCCTCCTCCTCCTACCAGGCGGGGTAGGGGGGGGGGGGGGAAGTGAGAAGAAGGAGGAGGGGAAGGGACGAGGGAAGCGGGAGGAGGTAGGATCGCGGAGGCAGGAGGAGGGATGAGGAGGAGGAGGAGAAGGAGGAGGAGGAGGAGGAGGGAGGGATGGAGCGAGCGAGGGAGGGGGGAGCAAGGGAGGGGGAGCAGGAGGACGGAGTAGGAGGGGCAGGAGCAGGAGGAGGAGGAGGAGGCGGAGGAGGAGGCAAGGGAGAGGGAAAAAGGGTTGGAGGAGGATGAGGATGAGGAGGAGGAGAGGAGGATGATGATGAGGAGGAGGAGTCCTGCTACTGCTGCTGCTGCTGCTGCTTCTCCTCGTTCTCCTCCTCCTCCTCCTCCTCATCCTCCTGCTCTTTGCTCCTGCTCCTGCTGCGCCTCCTCCTACTCCTGCCCCCCTGCTCCTCCCCCTCCTCCTCCGCTCCTCCTCCCTCCTCCTCCTCGTACTCGTCCTCCTCCCTCCTCATCCTCGTATTCCTCCCGCTTCTCCTGCTCCTGATGCTGCTGCTCCTGCTCCTTCTCCTGGTCCCGATCCTGCTCCTGTTGCTGCTGCTGCTGCTCGCATGCCCTGTTCACGTCTGTTGGAGGTTTCGTGTGTTGGGAGGTTTGTGGTATTGGGGAGTTGGTGCGTTGAAAACTCGTGCGTCGACCCCTCGTGCTGGGGCTTTTGCCCCTCATGCGTTGACCACTCATACTAGGGCTTCGACCCATCTTACCTCATGCGTTGACCTCTCATGTCATGCTGGGAGTTTGACCCCTCATGCGTCGACCTATCATGCTGGGGCTTTGGCGCCTCATGCGTTGACCCCTCATGCAGGGGCTCTGGCCCATCTTACCTCATGCGTTGGCCCCTCATGCAGGGGCTCGTACCCCTCATGCGTTGACCCCTCATGCTGGAGCTTTGGCCCTTCATGCGTCGACCCCTCATGCTGAGGCTTCGACCCCTACTACCCCGTGCCTTGACCCCTCGTGCTGGGGGTTATGCCCCTCATGGGTTGACCCCTCATGATGGGGCTTGTACACCTCGTGCGTCGACCCCTCATGCTGGGGCTTTGGATCCGCTTACCTCATGGGTTGACCCCGCATGCTAGAGCTTGCACCCATCATGCGTCGACCCCTCATGCTGGGTCTTTGTCGCCTCATGACTCGACCCCTCGTGCTTGGGCTTTGGGCCCTCTTGCCTCATGCGTTGACCCCTCATGCTGGGGCTTGTACCCCGCATGCGTCGAACCCTCATGCTGGGGCTTTGGCCCCTCATGCGTTGACCCCTCATGCTGGCGCCTTTGTCCCGCTTAGCTCATGCGTTGACCCTCATGATGGGGCTTGTACCCCTCATGCGTCGACCCCTCATGCTGGGGCTTTTGCCCCTCATGGATTGACCCCTCATGCTGGCGCCTTGGTCCCGCTTAGCTCATGCGTCGACCCCTCATGCTGGGGCTTGTACCCCTCATGCGTTTACCCCTCATGCTGGGGCTTGAGCCCCTCACGCGTCGACCCCTCATGCTGGGGCTTTTGCCCCTCATGCGTCGACCCCTCATGCTGGCGCCTTGGTCCCGCTCAGCTCATGGGTTGACCCCTCACGCTGGGGCTTGTACCCCTCATGCGTTGACCACTCATGCTGGGACTTTGACCCCTCATGCGTCGACCCCTCATGCTGGGGCTTCGGCCCCTCTTACCTGGTGCGTTGACCCCTCTTGCTGGGGCTTGTCCCCCTCATGCGTTGACCCCTCATGCTGGGGCTTTGGCCCCTCATGCGTCGACCCCTCATGCTGGGGTTTTACCCCCCATGCGTTGATCCCTCATGCTGGAGCTTCGCCCCCTCGTCGTCGTCGTCGTCGTCGTCGTCGTCGTCGTCGCCGCCGTGGCACCGATCCTCCTCCTCCTCCTCCTCCTCCTGCTCCTGCTCCTCTTCCTCCTGCTTCTGATCCTGCCCCTTCCCTCTCCATCTCCTCCTGCTGCTGCTGCTCCCCATCGCCTTTTTTCTCTTCCTCCTCCTCTCCCCCTCCTCCTCCTCCTCCTCCTCCTCCTCCTCCTCCTCCTCCTCCTCCTCCTCCTCCTCCTCGTATTTCCCTCGGGATTTGCCGGGAAGCTCAGGAGGTGCCCGCCCCGGGATTTGCCGGGGAACCCGGGGGGGCCCGCCCCGGGATTTGCCGGGATCTCAGGGGAGGCCCGCCCCGATTTGCCGGGAAGCCCAGGGGGGCCCGCCCCGGGATTTGCCGGGAAGCCCGGGGGGGCCCGCCCCAGGATTTGCCGGGAAGCCTGGGGGGGCCCGCCCCGGGATTTGCCGGGAAGCCCGGGGGGCCCCGCCCCAGGATTTGCCGGGAAGCCCGGGGGGGCCCGCCCCGGGATTTGCCGGGAAGCCCGGGGGGGCCCGCCCCGGGATTTGCCGGGAAGCCCAGCTGGGCCGGGCCCTGCCTTCCCTGCAACCCCGGGTTGCGGGAAGCTCAGGGGGGGCCCGCCCCGGGATTTGCCGGGAAGCCCTGCAGGGGGGCCGAGCCCTCCCGAGGGAGGCCTTCCCTGCAACCCCGGGTTGCCGGGATGCTCGGGATGGCCCGCCCCGGGATTTGCCGGGGGCTCAGGGGGGCCGGGCCCTCCTGAGGGAGGCCTTCCCTGCAACCCCGGGTTGCCGGGAAGCCCGGGAGGGCCCGCCCCGGGATTTGCCGGGAAGGGGGGCCGGGCCCTCGCCGAGGGAGGCCTTCCCTGCAACCCCGGGTTGCCGGGGTGCTGGGCCTGCCTGGCCATCGGATTTGCCGGGATGTCCAGGCATGTCGGCCCAACATGCCCGCGCACCCCTGCAACCCTGGGTTGCAGGTGTGCGCGGGCATCTTGGCCCAACATGCCCGCGCACACCTGCAACCCTGGGTTGCCGGGGTGCTCGGGCCTCCCTCGCGATCCCGAAGACGCGGTGGGCGGAGATGTCGGGTCGCCCAGGATGGCCCGAGCACCCCTGCAACCCTGGGTTGCAGGTGTGCGCGGGCATCTTGGCCCAACATGCTCGCGCACACCTGCAACCCTGGGTTGCCGGGGTGCTCGGGCCTCCCTCGCGGAGATGTCGGGTCGCCCAGGATGGCCCGAGCACCCCTGCAACCCTGGGTTGCCGGCGTGCTCGGGCATCTTGGCCCAACTTGCCCTCTGGCCTTGGTTCGAGGCTCTCTGGCTCGAGGATCGAGCCTCGAGGATCGAGGATCCAGCCTCGAGGATCGAGCCTCGAGGATCCAGGTTCGAGGATCTAGCCTCGAGGATCGACCCTCGACGACCGACGACGACGACGACGACGACGACGACGACGACGACGACGACGACGACGACGACCGACGACGACGACGACGACGACGACGACGACGACGACCCGAGACGTCTTCGGAAGAAACGCGTTGTAACGGGCGACGCGCGCGGGTCACCCGTTACGGTTCTCTTGAGGCCGTTTTGGGGGCCTCCTATTGCTCCTTCGGGGCCCTCCTCGTCGCCACGGCATGGACGCAGCTCGAACAACTCGTGCGTTTGGACCTCGGGAGGGGTCCAGGGGCCCTGTTTGAGGAGCCTCGAGGATCGAGCATCGAGGGCCGAGGTTCGAGGATCGAGGTTCGAGGCTCTCTGGCCTTCGAGGCGCCCTCCGCGTCGCCACGGCATGGACGCACCTCGAACAACTGGTGCGTTTGGATCCCGGGAGGGGTCCTGGGGCCCGTCTTGAGGAGCCTCTAGCCTCGAGGATCGAGCCTCGAGGATCCAGGTCGAGGCTCTCTGGCCTTGGTTCGAACCTCGAGGATCGAGCCTCGAGGATCGAGGATCCAGCCTCGAGGATCAAGCCTCGAGGATCCAGGTTCGAGGATCTAGCCTCGAGGATCGACCCTCGACGACCGACGACGACGACGACGACGACGACGACGACGACGACGACGACGACGACGACGACGACGACGACCGACGACGACGACGACGACGACGACGACGACGACGACGACGACGACGACGACGACCGACGACCGACGACGACGACGACGACGACGACGAGCCCGAGGCGTCTTCGGAAGAAACGCGTTGTAACGGGCGACGCGCGCGGGTCACCCGTTACGGTTCTCTTGAGGCCGTTTTGGGGGCCTCCTATTGCTCCTTCGGGGCCCTCCTCGTCGCCACGGCATGGACGCAGCTCGAACAACTCGTGCGTTTGGACCTCGGGAGGGGTCCAGGGGCCCTGTTTGAGGAGCCTCGAGGATCGAGCATCGAGGGCCGAGGTTCGAGGATCGAGGCTCTCTGGCCTTCGAGGCGCTCTCCGCGTCGCCACGTCATGGACGCACCTAGCATGAGGGGTCAACCCATGAGCTGAGCGGGACCAAGGCGCCAGCATGAGGGGTCGACGCATGAGGGGCCAAAGCCCCAGCATGAGGGGTCAACGCATGAGGGGTACAAGCCCCAGCATGAGGGTCAACGCATGAGCTAAGCGGGACCAAGGCGCCAGCATGAGGGGTCAACCCATGAGGGGCAAACGCCCCAGCATGAGGGGTCGACGCATGAGGGGGACAAGCCCCATCATGAGGGTCAGCGCATGAGCTAAGCGGACACAGGCGCCAGCATGAGGGGTCAACGCATGAGGGGCCAAAGCCCCAGCATGAGGGTTCGACGCATGAGGGGTACAAACCCCAGCATGAGGGGTCAACGCATGAGGCAAGAGGGTCCAAAGCCCAAGCACGAGGGGTCGACTCACGAGGCGACAAAGCCCCAGCATGAGGGGTCGACGCATGATGGGTGCAAGCTCCAGCATGAGGGGTCAACCCATGAGGTAAGCGGAACCAAAGTGTACAAGCCCCAGCATGAGGGGTCAACCCATGAGGGGTATAACCCCCAGCACGAGGGGTCAAGGCACGGGGTAGTAGGGGCCGAAGCCTCAGCATGAGGGGTCGACGCATGAAGGGCCAAAGTCCCAGCATGAGGGGTCAACGCATGAGGGGTACGAACCCCAGCATGAGGGGCCAACGCATGAGGTAAGAGGGGCCAGAGCCCCAGCATGAGGGGTCGACGCATGAGGCGCCAAAGCCCCAGCATGATAGGTCGACGCATGAGGGGTCAAACTCCCAGCATGACATGAGAGGTCAACGCATGAGGTAAGAGGGGCCGAAGCCTTAGTACGAGTGGTCAACGCACGAGGGACCAGAGCCCCAGCATGAGGGGTCGACGCACGAGTTTTCCAAGCACCAGCTCCCCAATACCCCAAACCTCCCGACGCACGAAACCTCCAACAGACGTGAGCAGGGCATGCGAGCAGCAGCAACAGGAGCAGGATCGGGACCAGGAGAAGGAGCAGGATGAGCAGCATCAGGAGCAGGAGAAGCCGGAGGAATACGAGGAGGAGGAGGGAGGAGGACGAGGACGAGGAGGAGGGATGAGGAGCAGGAGGAAGAGGCGGAGGAGGAGGGGGAGGAGCAGGGGGGCAGGAGGATGAAGAGGAAGCGCAGCAGGAGCAGGAGCAAAGAGCAGGAGGAGGAGGAGAAAGAGGAGAAGCAGCAGCAGCAGCAGCAGTAGCAGGACTCCTCCTCCGCATCATCATCCTCCTCTCCTCCTCCTCATCCTCCTCCTCTTCCTCCAACCCTGTTTCCCTCTCCCTTGCCTCCTCCTCCGCCTCCTCCTCCTGCTCCTGCCCCTCCTACTCCCTCCTCCTGCTCCTCCTCCCTCGCCCCCCCCCTCCCTCGCTCCATCCCTCCCCCCCTCCCTCCCTCCTGTCCCTCCCGCCCTCCTCCATCCTCCCAATTCCCTCCCTCCTCGCCGTCCCCGTCTATCTACTTCCCTCCTCCTCCTCCTCCTCCTCCTCCTCCTCCTCCTCCCTCCGCGATCCTACCTCCTCCCTCCGCGATCCTACCTCCTCCCGCTTCCCTCGTCCCTCCCCCTCCTCATTCCTCTCACTTCCGCCCCCCCTACCCCGCCTGGTAGGAGGAGGAGGAGGAGGAAGAGGAGGAGGAGATGGAGGAGGAGGAAGAGGAGAAGGACGAGGAGGAGGAGAAAGAGGAGGAGGAGGAGGAGGAGGAGAAGCAGGAGCAGGAGGAGGATCGCTATGAAGCACCCGAATCTCTATGAAGCACCCGAATGCGTTGAGACTGGCTTTGAGGCTTCTGGATGGTCGTCAAATTTCCCAAGCGTGCCCCAAGAGGAGCCCTCAAGACCACAAGACGGCCCCAAGAGCGCTCCGGGGTCCCCCAAGGTGGCCCCAGAGACCTCCCGGAGCCCCCCCCCAAAACGGCTTCCGGAAGCGTCAGACGAGCCAAGAGCTCCCCAGAGGAGCCCCAGGGGGCTCCAAGACGGTCGACCAGGGCCCCAGGGACCCTTCGCGATGGCCCAGCGACGGCCCAAGACTGCTTCAAGACGGCCCTCGAAGCCGCCAGGACGGCCCAGCACGGCCTCCGGACGGCCAAGACAGCTCCAGATGGCCCCCAGACGGCCCCCTAAGAGGTCACCAAGAGGCTCCCAGGATGCCGCCCAGAGGCCCCCCAGCAAGCCCCACATCCTCACTATACCTACGGTAGGTTCGCGTCGTGTCGACCCTCGTCGACCTCGCCGCGGGCGTTCAAGGTTGAACGCCGCCGGCGACCCAGAATCGATCGATGTTGAACGATCGGACGTTGCGGCAGCGGCCGATCATTCAAGGTTGAACGATCCCTGCGGTGTCAAAAACCAACGCTGGGGTCGGCACGACACGAACCTGCCGTACGGGAAACCGTGGGTTCCTAGAGACCTGGCCCCTTCTCTTCTAGTGTGCCTCTGGGGCCTCGGGATGGTCCCGAGAGCGGGACGGGCGCACGAGAAAAAGGGAGAGAAGAGCGAGACGAGAGGGACAGCGGGCGGAAGGGAGGGGCCGGAGGGAGGAGGAGGCAGAGAGGCGGGTGATGGAAGGAGTTCGAATAATGCCTCAAACGGTTCGACGTATTTGCAAGACAGACATGGCGATACGCACCCACTGTGTCGAGACGCTGACCTGTTCTGCGCCAGAACCTACGTGCGCGCGCGAAGCGCGTGCGCGTGGTCCTCGTGGTCTGTTCAACGAGAAACGAAGCAGACAACAAGGCACCAAATTAACTCTCGGAGGTCCGCGCGGATTTCTTGGATCGGCGCTGAGGCCTCCCTGGCGACGCCTCCGGCGCCGCCCCTGGCGCGCGGAGCGCGCCAGGGAGGAGGTCCAGCGCCGATCCAAGAAGTCTGCGCAGACCTCAGAATGTTTATGTTATGATGTAATGTGTTGTTCCCCGAGTTCTGGCCGCTGGGGTCCGTTCTCTGTCTGGCCCAGGTACATCCAAACGGTGGACGCGCACCAGAAATAGCCGTGTCCAGACCTCTGGTATGAGATAGTCTCTTCGTCTGATGTTTGCGAGCAGCGTGCAGAATCGGGAAGAATCACGACAGGAGCCCAGACCGATCTTGTGAGGGCTACATGGCCCGAAGCTGGGCAAAAACTCCGAACGCGACCAGATTGCGATGCCAGTGTGTCAAGGTCATTCCCGTGCGAGCGGCCCGCATACGCCGTCGTGCCCTCGTGCGCACAAGACTCCTCCTGTCTTCGGCCGCTCAGGTCGCTGCCCTCTGCGAGGAGCCCGCGTCCAGCCGTGGACGAGCCAGCGGCGACGCCCGCGGCGGCATCTACCAGCGGATGCGGCTGTGGTCGCCCTTTTTCCGGGCGCTTTGCGAGGAGGAGCCCCAGCCAGGGCGTGAGGGTCGGCGATGTTCGCAGTCGTTTTTGGCATGCTTCGGGAAGCGGGTGTTTCTCAGCAGCTGCGCCTCGCCCAGACTTCTCACAAGGGGGTGCCCAGAGCGTCCTGGACGGCCGCTCAAGACCCGAGCCAGCGCTTCGGCTGTGGTCGCCCATGTTTTGGGCCATTCGGCGAGGTGGAGCTCGGCAAGAGGTTTGGGAGGTTCAACGTTCCCGAACGTGCTTCGTTCACTGTGGTCGTAGCTCTGGTTTCTTTTTTCGTGAGATGCACTGGGCTGATTACCGATTCACTGGCCGCACACGTCTTTCGGCCGTTTTATTCTCGGCTGCCGAATGAGCATCATTTTTTGGTGGGTTAGCGGTCCGTTTTATTATCTGCGTCCGAAAGGACAGTTTTGGGCGCATCCAGGAATCTTCCTTATCATTCTCGGCCACCGAATGCCCAGCCCATGGCGCAACCAGCCGTAGGCCGTTTGATGTTTGGCCGCCGGGGACGCAACCGATGGCCCAACCAGGAGCAGGCCGCTTGATTTTCAGCCGCTGAGTGCGCAACCAACGGCGCACAAAATGACAGATTTGTTTGTTGTTATCGGTTCCTGAGTGCGCAATTTATGGCGCAACCAAATGCAGGCCGTTATATTTTCGGCCGCCGAGTTGTCGCCCTCCCGAGAGCGCAACTTGTGGCTCAACCAATAGCAGGCCGTTGTGCTTTCGGCCGCCGAGAAGGCACCCTGTGGCGCAACGAATCTACAGGGCTACGCCCAATGTGTGATCGCCGTTTGGGCTGGCGGTGGGACGCGGCGATCTGTCTCGAGAATTTGTCTTCCGTGAGGCTTCTCGTGGGAAGACTTGTCGGGACGCACCCCGAAAGATATACACATGTCGACTTCTCAGGGTTCCCCTGAAGAAAATCTGAGGGAGCCAGTTCCTTAGGTTTAGAGAGTTTTCGGCTTCGAGGGACCGTTCTTGGGACCTGGAGCCGTCAGCAAACATTGCTCGGGATTGGAAATGCGTTCGCTCGGAAAGTCCTGGGTTTCCCTCAGGAGTCTTCTCCCCATGGCAATGAAAGTCCGCGTGCGGATTGTCCCAGTTGCGCGCGTTCTCAACACCTTGGTGCCGTTTCCGGCGGCGCCCCTTGGGGCGCTCCGCGCCCTTGGGGTTGGTGTTCAGACTCCGCAGCAGGCATCTGCCGGTAATCACCACGCTTTGCCACGGCCATGCTGGGTCCCAGGATGGTGTGCAGACCGTCCTGGCCACAGCCCGAGGGCATCAATACCATGCCAGGGCCCAGAGTGGCCCTCAGTGTGCAGACTCCCCACTCCGGTGTCGCATGTCTTGGTGACGTGGCCTTCCCCAGGTATCTCGACCCCCTCTCCAGTCATTCCCAGCCATCCTGTGGTGTTGGTTCCTCGCTTTGAAGAGACAGCGCCCTGCGTCCCTCGTCCTCTCCTCTCATCTCCTCTCCTCACCCAGTTCTGCCTGCGCGGGGTGCCGAGACCAGGGGCACCCACTCACGGGCGGGAGCACGCGGGTTTAAAACTCCTCTCCTCACCCATCTCCCTCCTCCCACCCACGCAGCCCAAGGACAGCGCCTCGTGGCCCCACAAGCAGCCCCAGAGGGAACGCCACCTAAGGTCCCAGAGTGGCGCAGTTCGCACGCATCTTCCCCAGCCAGTACAGCGCTTCGTGGCCCCATAGGGAGCTCCACCGAAGGTCCCAGAGTGGCGCAGTTCGCACGCGTCTCCCCCATCCAGTGCAGCGCTTCGTGGCCCCATAGGGAGCTCCACCGAAGGCCCCAGAGTGGCGCAGTTCGCATGCGTCTCCCCCACCCAGTACAGCGCTTCGTGGCCCCATAGGGAGCTCCACCGAAGGTCCCAGAGTGGCGCAGTTCGCATGCGTCTCCCCCACCCAGTACAGCGCTTCGTGGTCCCATAGGGAGCTCCACCGAAGGTCCCACTGGCGCAGTTCGCACGCGTCCTCCCCATCCAGTGCAGCGCTTCGTGGCTCCCATAGGGAGCTCCACCGAAGGTCCCAGAGTGGCGCAGTTCGCATGCGTCTCCCCCACCCAGTACAGCGCTTCGTGGTCCCATAGGGAGCTCCACCGAAGGTCCCAGTGGAGCAGTTCGCACGCGTCCCCCCACAGTACAGCGTTTCGTGGCCCCATAGGGAGCTCCACCGAAGGTCCCAGAGTGGCGCAGTTCGCATGCGTCTCCCCCACCCAGTACAGCGCTTCGTGGTCCCATAGGGAGCTCCACCGAAGGTCCCAGTGGAGCAGTTCGCACGCGTCCCCCCACAGTACAGCGTTTCGTAGCCCCATAGGGAGCTCCACCGAAGGTCCCAGAGTGGCGCAGTTCGCATGCGTCTCCCCCACCCAGTACAGCGCTTCGTGGCCCCGTTGGGAGCTCCACCTAAGGTCCCAGTGGCGCAGTTCGCACGCGTCCCCCCACAGTGCAGAATTCCGTAGCCCCAGATGGAGCTCCACCGAAGGTCCCAGAGTGGCGCAGTTCGCATGCGTCTCCCCCACCCAGTACAGCGTTTCGTGGCCCCGTTGGGAGCTCCACCTAAGGTCCCAGTGGCGCAGTCGTATGCGTCTCCCCCACCCAGTATAGCGTTTCGTGGCCCTCGTGGCCTCACAGGGAACTCCACCGCAAGTTGAAGTGGCGCAGTTCGCATGCGTCTCCCCCAGCCAGTACAGCGTTTCGAGGCCCCAGAGGGAGCTCCACCGGAGGTCCCAGTGGCGCAGTTCGCACGCGTCTCCCCCACCCAGTACAGAGTTTCGTGGCCCCATATGAAGCTCGACCGCGAAGGCGGTATCCTCAACTGCGGTATTCACAACTGCATCTGGTTGGATCTTTCGCCAGGCTAATTATGTTTTACCATGTTTTGTTTTTTGTTACTTTCTTCGGAGGGCACCCAGTGTCCAAAGGCACAGGGATAGCGTTCCTGGAGATACCCGAACATTTGCACAGTCGTCGCCTCCATGGGGTCCCCAGGCGGTGACTCTGCGCGGCAGGTTCGCGTCGTGTCGACGCGGCGGCGACCTCAGCTACTTGCGTTCATTGTTGAACGCCTGTTGAACGCCGCCAGCGGCCTGGCATCACCCGATGTCGAGCGACCGGCGTTATCGGAGAGACGCGATCGTTCCACGCCGACCGAGCCACGGCGAAGACGCCACGGCGTTGGCCTGCCGCACGAGTTCTGGCCTCGCATATCTGGGGCTCCCACGCATGCGGCTCGATGTGAAGCCCGACTCTCTCCTCGCCGACGTCGCCGAGGTACCGCCGACGTCCCCCCTCCCCTCTCGGCCTCCCTCCTGGGGGCTGGCTGCCGCAGTGCGCACCCGGCAGCCGGCCGCCGCCGCCCCGAGGAGCCCACGGCGGCGGGCCCCCTGCAGCGCCTCGCCCGCACCGTGGCCTCCTGCCGCACGGTGCTGCGGTCCGACGGGGCCCGGGCGGCGCGCCTGCTCCTGGGCGCCTGCTGGATCGGCGCGGGGAGGGGGGAATCCCGGAGGGCGGAGGAGTCGAGGCCTCCCAGACGAGGAGTACACGGAGGAGGAGGAGCAGGAGGAGGAGGAGGAGGAGGGGGAGGAGGAGTACATGGAGGAGGAGGAGGAGGAGGAGGAGGAGGAGAGGAGGAGGAGGAGGGGGAGGAGGAGTAGGAGGAGGAGGAGGAGGAGGAGGAGGAGGAGTAGGAGGAGGAGGAGGAGGAGGAGGAGGAGGAGGACGGGGTGCGAGTGGGCGGGGTCGGGAGGGCGGAATCCCGGAGGACGGAGGAGTCGAGGCCTCCCAGACGTCGGGGGCGGCAAAGAGGGGGGTGATGACTAGGGGGGGGCGGATATCATGGCAGGGGCCATGACATTTCCCCAGATTTTGTGGCGCCTCTTCTGATTTCATTGCGTCCCTGGCCCCCGCGCTGGGCCGCGCACATGCCGCCGGGCATGATTTGCACCCCCCCCTCTTGGACACCCCCCTCTTGGCCGCTCCCGAAGACGGGGTCCGAGTGGGCGGGGTCGGAGGACCGCGCCGCATCGCCGATGCGTTGCCGGTGCGGCTCGAGGTGGAGCCCGTGCATGCTGCGCGTCGACGTCTCCCGAGGCATCGCCGGCGTCGCCGAGGCATCGCCGGCGCATCGTGGATGCATCGCTGATGCAGCGCCGACGCAGTTCGCCGACGTATCGGCGATGCGGCGCGATCCGCTGACCCCATCCCACTCCGACCCCATCTGGGGGGCCTCCAGGAAGAGGACGAGGGACCCAGGCCGCCACCCGTCCCTCGTCCCCCCGCGGTCTCGGTGTCTCCTGGCCTTGGTTGCTGCAGTCGGAGGAGGAGCAGTCGTGGCCACATGCTCCACGTTGGTCTGCCTGTCGGCGACCGTAGGCAAGGCCGCCTGGCTGCACGCAGCCCCCCGCCCTCCCCTTCGTTGGGGCCAGTCTGTGGCTGTTCAGGGCGCGCTCTCGCTCGCTTGCTTGGGCCTCCTGGGAGGCCCTTGTCGCCACCGCTGGATTCGCTTCGAGATTCTGGTCAGAACGCGCCCTGGGGAGACGGAGTCGAGCAAATCTCAGCCCAGTGTGCGTTTACCCTGGTCACATTCGCCGGTGGCACGCAACGCTTGTCGGACGACAGTTTCGTTCAATGCGTCGCATCGAAGGGTCTCGGTGGATGAGCGCAATTTGGTGCTAACACACGTTCTGAGGGTCTTTGGATGGAGCAAGTCTGCTCCACATTTCGTAACATGAATGCAGGGGGTCACAACCCTTCCGACAGGCAGTTGTAGACCCCTCCCAGACCAGCCGTGCCAGGGCAGCTTTATGCCCAGACCCCCCAGAACCTTCCAAGGCAGTAAACATTTGATCCCGTTCCACATTAGATTGCCCCCCGTCTTTGGTGAAACCTGGAGAAAGCGGTATCAGCAACATTCTTAGGAGGTCCGTGCGGATTTCTCGGATCTGCGCTGGACGCCCATGGCGGCGCGTCCCGTCGCCGCACATGGCGCGCTCCGCGCGCCAGGGAAGGGGGGGTCCTTCGATGGTGTAATGTTTGAGTGTTTGCTGTTGTTTTTCTTCTATGGGAAACCCAGATCGAGTCCCCCATAACCCTGTCGTGTCGCGAAAAAGTCACGCCGGGTTTTTGCTACTTTCAGCCTCTGCGGAGCCCTCGTCGGGCACCAGGACCGTCACATACTTGTCGAGATTTGCAGGGGCTCGCGTTTCAAACGAACCACGACGTCGTGGAATCTGGGTATGGGGTAGGGAAGTGGAAATCCCAGCAGGTCGAATTTCGAGGATCGAATTTATTGATATGTTCGATGTGCGAAAGGCCTTACCGAGCCTTAGGGCCAATAGTCCCGATCCTGAAGGGGGATTAGGCGTCCCCGTGAAGGCCGCGAGGGAGCCTTTGAGCACACGAAGGCAGGCCGACGATGATCCCATAACGATTTCAAGAGCATGAACCCCGAGATTGGAGCAGAGACATAATACCGTGCCATCTCGATCGCAGGTGCCTACGGCAAAACACTGCCGCCCCCTGCCTTTGGAAGCGCCTGTGTGGCCGAACGTTGTGGCCAGAGCTCGGTCGCGCTACTGGGCTGCCTGCTCCCGCAGCCATTGAAGGAGCCCTTCGGGGAACATTCGGGGGAGGAAGAGAGAGAGGACGAGAGGGAGGAACAAGGAGGATGAGGTGGTGGATGAGGAGGAGGAGGAGGAGGAGGAGGAGGAGGAGGAGGAGGAGGAGGAGGAGGAGGAGGAGGAGGATTAGAACAAGGCCTCTTGGGAGCTTTGGGGGCGCGCCAGGGGCCTCCTGGAAGCCTCCTGGGAGCCTCCCGGAGTCTTGGCAGCAGCCTTGTGCCTCGAGGGGGCGGGAGTTATGCCATTTCTGTTCCGTTCGTCTTGGGCGCGAGCGTTATGCAGTCTCTTGGGTGCGCGTGCTCCCCTACGCCGCGGTCCCTCCCAGGAGCCCGCCAGAGTGGCGACCACCCCAGGAAGCGCGAGGTATGGCTTGGGTGCGCGTACTCCCCCACTCCGCCGTGCCCCCGAGGAGCCCACGAACGCAGCGCCAGTTGCGCAGTTCGCAGCCACCCAGACAGCGAGATCTTGACTGGATGCGCGTGCTCCTCGACTCCTTTCGGTCTCCCAGGAGCCCGCGAAAGCGGCGCCACTAGCGCGGTTCGCAGCCACCCAGGGTGTTGCGAGGTCCCGTCTGGATGCGCGTGCTCCCCGACTCGCTTCGTGCCTCCTAGGAGCCCACGAGAGTGGCGACAGTTGCGCAGTTCGCAGCCACCCAGGGAGCTGCGAGGTCCCGTCTGGGTGCGCGTACTGCCCGATTCCGTTTGACCTCTCAGGAGCCCACGGAAGTGGCGCCAGTTGCGCAGTTCGCAGCCACCCAGGGAGTTGCGAGGTCCCGTATGTGGGTGCGTACTCTCCGAGTCCGTTGATCGATTTCCCAGGAGCCCACGAATGTGGCGCCAGTTGCGCAGCTCGCAGCCGCCCAGAGAGCTGCGAGGTCGGGTCTGGGTGCGGGTACTCCCCGACTTCGTCGTGCCCCCCAACAGCACACGAAAGAGGCGAACGTTGCGCAGTTCTCAGCCACCAAGGGAGCAGCGAGGTCCCGTCTGGATTCGTGTTCTCCCCGATTTCGCTCGACAGCCCAGGAGCCCACAAAAATGGCCCCAGTTGCGCATTTCTAGTGGAGCGCCTGTGGATTCCACAGGAAACAATTATTTTAAATAGGATTTACAAAGAAATCCTTATGTATAAAAGAGCGCCGCTGGAATCTACGAGTCTTCCCGAGTCCTCACGCATCATCCTACCTCCTCCGATCTGCGTCCAGAAGGATCCCGCAGCATTGGCCGTCCGAGAACTAGAGGACTTATTCAATAAACCATTGTGCGGTGCCTACTGAGATGCGCACGTGCGCTGTAGCGCCGACCCGCACGATGGGGGGAAGGGTAGGGGAGGAGGAGTAGGAGGAGGAAGATGACCGCACGCGGATGCTGTGGTGTGCACAGGCGTTGTGGTTTGCACAGGCGTTGCGGTGCACGCAATCATTGTGGTGTACGCAAGCGCTGTGGTGTACGCAAGCACTGTGGTGTACGCAGGCGCTGCGTTGCACACGGCTATTGCGGTGTACAGAGGCGCTCTGGTGTGCATGCGCGCTGTGGTGCACGCGAGCATTGTGGTGTACACAGGCGCAGGTGTGCAGACAGATCGCCACATGCATGCTGATCCCACTTTGCCTCGGTCATCCCCAAGCATTCCCGGGCGACGCCAGCGCGGATCGTCACGTCATTTGGGGGAGGGGGGCGAGCCGGTGACGGCCGCTATCCCAGAAAACAGGCGCCTTCTGTAAGAACTGCGTAACGAGCCCCTGGCAGGCGACGATTGTTCGTCATGGCAGTGTGGGTGAGTGGCGGGTGGGCCGCGGCTTGATCTCGTGCGGGTCGCAGGTGGGTCGCGGGTGGGTCGCGGTTGCGGGTGTGTCGAGGGCGGGTGGCGGGTGGGTCGCGGCGGGTCGCGGGCGAGGACGACGACAACATAACAATACAACAGCAAGGCTCCGCACCGCAGATCCCCACAGCAGTGAAAGAGCGTTTGGTCCCCTCACTCTGACCCAGTGTCCGACGATATTTTGTTTTGATCCCATCACTTTCTTCGATTTCAGCCTCCGGGGAGCGATGTCGGGCCCATGGACCGTCACGAATTGATCCGCGGTGAGACGCTACCCCGTGGGGAAGTGGTCGAAGCATTGGGCCGCGGACACAATTCATAACAGCGTCGGATGTCTGGGCATGAGCGGTCCCAGCCAAGCCAGGAGGGCGATCCGTTGCCCAGGGGGGGCTCTGCCAGGACCGGTGTGGGTGTATAGTTGGCATCCCTGCTGCTGGCGGGCCCCTCTGCGGCCGGCGGTGCTGCACGTGTGCCCCCTATCCCGAAGGCATCATGGGCGTGGCCTCCCCGGTGCTGTGCGTGGTGTGGACCCTCTCCGAGTCCGGCGCCCAACCTGCTCGGAGGCTGCCACGGGTGATCCTGGCCCAAGCTGCCCACATCAGGCCAGCCACAACTGGGGGAGCTCTGGTCCTTACCCCCCTGGGGGACCCATCGATTTCGATACCCCTCTCGAGAGATCGTCGATGCGATGGGTTCCCCCAGGGGGGTAAGGACCACAGCTCCCCCAGTTATGGCTGGTCGGCCAACTGCTCGCGCCACTCTGAAGCGCCAGTTGAAGGGTGCCGTGGAGGCCGCGCGACGATCGTATCCACGTCCATGCCCTCGCGGTCTGGGCACTGATGCGTGATATCCCAGGCGCACGCGATCCTGCGAATACGCTCGCGCGGGACATCCAGGAAGAGCAGCCCTGCATCCATGGACTGCGGCGGCCGAGGAGCCTGGATTGCTGGGCCAGTCCAGCCCATGGGCCACCCTTGGGCCAGTCGAGGCATGCCCCCTGCATTTCCCGACCCCTTCCAGGGACGAGCTTTTCATTGTTTTTGTTGCCCCGTGGCCTGAGGTCTGCGTCCAAAACCTCCACATGAATAACTATGGGTCGCCTAGATTCTTTCGAGCCGCCACATGTCAGGACCTGTCTTGGGTTGCGTTCTGAGGATCCGTTCGAGGCGGATCCGGTCGCGGCTTCGCTGTCGCCCCTGGAGGCCCAAAAAGACTCCAAAACGCAGCCGAACCCCTCATCTTTGTCTCTCGTTGGGGTTGGGGCCAGGGCCGCCGGTTGTCCAGACTGGGCCAGGGCTGTTCCGGAGCGCGCTCGGTCGCCCACGGAAGCGCTGACAATCCCCGTGCATTCGACCATCGTTGGGGCCAAGTCTGCCTGTGTCCGGATTGGGTCGGGGGCGGAAGAGAGCGGGGTGATGACTAGGGGGGGTGGATATCATGGCGTGGGCCATGATATTTCCCCAGATTTCATGGCGCCTCTTCTTGTTTCATTACGTCCCTGGCCCCCCCGCTGGGCCGCGCACATGACGCCGGTCATGATTTGCACCCCCCCCTCTTGGACACCCCCCTCTTGGCCGCTCCCGATTGGGCTAGGGCCACTCTTGAGCCCGCTGGGTCGCCCGTGGGCCTCGTTGGGGGGGGCGCTCTGAAGGCCACGTGGAACTCTCCAAAAGGGCTCCCCAGGGCCGACTTTCCATCCCGCACGGTCCTGGGGACCAGGGGTGAGCCAAGAGGTCGAGAATCGTCAACAAAAGAATCCCGGGCGCGCGCGGGCCGAGCGACGCCGCTCAAGAGGCGGAGGGCGGAGGAGACCGCCTCCTCGTCCGTGGGGACGAGGTCACCGCCGGCTAGCCTCGGCAGAGTAGGGAGAGGAGGGTGGGGCCCGAGACGCTGCCGAGACAGCAGGTAGCGAGGTGCAGAGAACGGTGCTCCAAGACCGTCCAAGAGGCCCCCAAGAACGTCTTGACTTGTGCAACACGCTGGGGGTCTGGGGCCGCCCCTGGCAGCACCCGACACCCGCGGACCCCCTGCGGCACCGCCCCGCGCTGCTCGCGCTGGCCGCCGCCTCCGTGGCCGTTCCGGTGCTGCTGCCGCGCCGGGGCGCCGGCGACTCGGCCGGGCTGCGGGGCGCGCTGCGGCAGCTGTCGCGGTGGCACGGCGCCCAGGATTTGGGTCCGAAGTCTGGATAGCAAGGCACAGAAGCATCCGTTCGTCTCGTTTGAACTGTATCTCGGCGTAACTGCAGCACCCAAAAGTGCGCAATGGCGCTCAGTAGCGCCGAGTAGCACCGAGCAGCGCTCAGATAGCGTCCGATAGCGACCAATAGCGCCCAATAGCGCGTATGCGAGGGAGATGCATGCTGCCCGCTTTGCTCGCTATGGGCGCGCCAATTTGCGCCATGGGGACGATCAAAAGCTTCCGTGAGTTGTTTTCCTACGACATTCTAGCACCCCCACATTACCACGATAGGATTTCAGTGTGTGTGTGTGTGAGAGACTGTGTGTGTGTGTGTGTGTGTGTGAGAGTGCG